>SKCR01026795.1:0-59732 GCA_019454045.1 Zanthoxylum bungeanum | reverse complement strand
GGACAAGCTTTGTATTACAACACATTGACTTTTGGAAAGTGAAAAATCACATCATCTCTATTCTCCTCTCCAATGGCTGGAACTTGTTCTTCTTTGAGGAGAAATTTTTCTCTCCAATTTGTTCCATTGTTTAGGCAAAACTAGCACTTTGGAGTCAAAGAAAGGTGATAGGGAAACTCACCATTGAGTTTGGAATTCAATTCAAAGGCTTGGAGCTTCCATACATCAAAGAAAAGTTTTGAACTTCAACCATTCAATGTAAGTTTTTTTTCCGCAAACTTTCTTGAATAATTCACACTAGAATCATGTTTAGGATCATTGGGCAAGTCTTAGAGACACTAACAATTGTATTTATAGAAAATAAAAAATCATCAGAAAAATAGTCATTGATAGGAGTTGTGTCAATCGATGACTCATTTGTGAGTCTCGATAAATGATCTGCAATCACATTCTCTGCTCCTTTCTTATCCTTGATTGTGAGATTGAATTCTTGAAGTAGCAAAATCCACCTTAATAATATTGACTTTGCATCATGTTTAGACATCAAATATCTAACAACAGCATGGTTAGAATAAACAACGGTTGAGGAACCAATTAAATATGATCGAAATTTTATCCAATGTAAATATTACAGCAAGTAATTCTTTTTCCGTGGTAGTGTAATTCATTTATGCACTGTTTAAAGTTCTATTTGTGTAATAAATTACATACGGCTTACCTTCATTTCTCTGTCCTAATACTGCGCCAACTGCATAATCATTAGCATCACACATTAGCTCAAAAGGCAAAGACCAATCAAATGATTGCATGATAGGAGCAGAAGTTAAAAGACTTATAATCTTTTCAAATGACTTTTGACATTCTTCTGTCCATAAAAACGTTGCATCTTTTAATAGGAGGTTACATAAAGGTCTGGATATGGTACTAACATTTTTAATGAACCTCCTATTAAATCATACATGTCCTAATAAAGAACGGATTTTCCTGACTGTGTTTGGTGGTGGCAATTTAGAGATTATCTCTATTTTTGCCTTGTCAAACTCAATACCTTTATATGACACAACGTAAACCAAAATAATTCTCGAATTAGTCATGAAATTATATTTTTTTCCAGTTTAAAACAAGTCTTTATTCTTCACATATTTTCAACATATTTTCCAAATTATTCAAGTAGTTATCAAATGAGTTCTCAAAAAGAGTTATATCATCCATAAATACCTCTAAACAATGTTCAACCATGTTACTAAATATGCTTAACATGCATCGTTGGAATGTTGTTGGTGCATTACAAAGTCTAAAAGGAATTTTCCTAAATTCAAATGTTCTAAAGGGACATGTGAATGTGGTCTTTTCCTGGTCTTCTAAAATAATGAGAATTTGATAATAACATGAGTAACCATCAAGAAAGCAATAGTAGGGATTTCCTACTACTCTTTCTAAAATTCGGTCAACAAATAGTAAAGGAAAATGATCTTTTCTAATGGCATCATTTAGTTTTTTTATAGTCAATGCACATACGCCAACTAGATTACATCCAAGTTGGAATTGATTCTCTTTTATCATTCTTTACGACTGTTATTCTAGAATTTTTAGGTACAACTTTGTAGGACTTACCCACTTATTATCATAGATAAGGTAGATAATGCCTACATCAAGAAGTTTAAGGACTTTTGTTTTTACCAGTTCTTTCATGTGAGGGTTCAATCTTATTTAGGGTGGACGATATGTCCTAGCATTATCTTCTAAATGTATTATATGTGTGCAGATCAAAGGATTAATGCCTTTTAAGTCTTTTAAAGTCCATCGAATTACCAATTTATATTCTCTCAACACATTCAACAACTTACCTTCTTGATTGCTTGTGAGGGAAGAAGAAATTACCACAAGGTAAGTTTGTTCATCTCCAAGAAATGCATACATTAATCCTTTTGGCAAAATCTTTAATTCCAATGTGGGTGCGTCCTCATGTTTTTCTTCTTCCAGTGTTCCTAGTTCCACAAATTTTAGTTCTCTCCATCGCCTTTCAGTACCTGTGTAGAATCAAGTAAAAAATCATTATGAATATCCGAATCTAATTGTGTACTTGATTTAAGAAAATTAACAGTATAAATTTCCATGGGGATCGGATAAACTCCCTTAAATATGTTCCTCCAAAATTGGTTCAATTAGTTTCATGCTCTCATTTTCATTGTCCTCATCATATGATTGTTTGCACATGTTAAAAACATTAAGCTCCAACGTCATATTGCCAAAAGATAAATTCATGATTCCATTCCTGCAATTAATTAAAGCATTAGTTGTTGCTAAAATTAGGCAACCAAGTATTACAAGAATTGGCTTATAACTGTCTGTTACAGGTTGTGTTTCCAAGACAATAAAATCCACATGATATATGAATTTATCGACTTGTAATAACACATCTTCCATAATTCCTTTCGGTATTTTGACTGATCTATCGGCAAGTAAAAGAGTACTTTAGGTTGGTTTTAACTCGCCAATATTAAGTTGTTGGTAAACCGAAAATGGAAGCAAATTGACATTGGCTCCAAGATCAAGCAAAACATGTTTAATTTTTTGATTTCCAATCATACATGAAATAGTTGGACAACCAGAGTCCTTGTATTTTAATGCATTATTGGTTAAAAGAATGGAACTTAACTGTTCAGCTAGAAAAGCTTTCTTTCTTACCTGATGTTTTCTTTTAACGGTGCACAAGTCTTTCAGAAATTTGGCATAAGATGGTATATGTGGATGACATCTAACAAAGTAATATTGACCTTTACTTGTTTGAATATTTCATATATCTCTGGAGAATGGTTCAATTTCTTTGTTTTTAATGCTTGAGGAAATGAAGGTGTATGAGAAAAATTATTATCATCAGCGATAGGTAATGGTTCATCAACTCATTCCTTACCCTCTGAATCTAATTTATTTTCAACTTCACGAGGTTCAAGAATAGGTATGTGGATGACCTTACCACTATAAAGAGTAATAACATATTTGACATGGTCTAAGTGTTGATAACCAGAACTACCCTCGTGAGGATTTTGATGACTCTTGGGGTTTGACTGGGGTTGTACATGAAACTTTTCTTTCTCGTTAATGGTCAATACAGATGTGATTTTGGAGAATGTATCTTTCAGATCAATCAATGTTTGCACATTTTGGTTATTGATGGCTTCATGTTTCTCAATAAATGCATGCATGGTATCCTCAAGGGTTCTTCTAGGCGGTGGGACATATGGTACATAATTCTAGGAATTTTGGAAATTCTGATGTACCTGAGGAGGTTCTTACGATGGTTGTGCTTGGTTATCTTTCCACCAATTGAAGTTTAGATGGTTTCTCCAACCAGAATTGTAGGTTTGGGAGTATGGGTTTTGATTTGGTCTCTTGAAGGTGTTTATGGAACTGACTTGGTCGTGGAGACATTCTTACAAGGCTGGCAAGGTTGGACAAACTTGTGTGACATGTATCTGACTTGGTCGTGGAGACATTCTTGCAGGGCTGGCAAGGTTGGACAAACTTGTATGACATGTTCATTTGAATTACATATTTGACATGTGACTTTTTTAATTGACTTGACATGATCATTCTTCCTCATTTCTAATGCCTCGATTTTTTTAGCATCTTTGGGATTTTTGTCCATAAACTCATCATTAGACATCATTTCCACTACTTGTCTACCTTATGGTGTTAAACCCTCGTAGAAGTAGGAAACCAGCATCCATGTTTCAAACTTGTGATATGGAAAAACATTCAACATCTCTTTAAATCTCTCCCAATATTGGTAATTGTTTCCCCTGACTCTTGTGTGAAAGTTGTGATTCTTCTCTTAAAGGAGTTTGTCCTATAATGGGGAAATAATTTTTTCAAAACCTACTCTTGCAAATCATTCCATGTTCTGATGGATCCTGACCTAAGGTTCTAAAGCCAAATTTTAGCTTTATCCTTTAAAAAAATGGGAAAAAACTTTAATCAAATTATATCCATGCTGCAATTTTGGTTTGTGCAAGTGTTAATACCTCTTCAAATTCTCTCAAGTGCTGATAAGGATTTTCTAATTCTAGACCGCGGAATGTGGTAAAATTTGGACGACACCTGGTTCAAAATTGAAACGTGTTGCATCTGGGGGAAAATAATGCAAGATGGTGATCTTGTCCTAGTGGGATTCATGAATTGTCTGAATGTTCTAGGATGATTAAGATCGTCATGTTGAGACTCATTTTCTTTCTGATCAACTGGATTTTCAACTCGGGCATGTGGGTTTTCATTTTGGGTCTCGGTCATTTTGACTGACAATGAAGGGATGAACACTCTCTATTTAATCTATCGCTAGATGATCAAGACCAATGTCTCATGCAACCTAAATGCAAACTATATGCTAAAATTTAAATATGCAAATGCAATACTTACAAAAAGAAAAAAATAATAAAATAAAATAATAAATAAGTAAAAATAAATGACAAAAGAAAAGAATGAACATGAAAAAAAATACAAATGTATTGATTAGATCTAAAAATTTCCTCTGATTCTTGTCAATTAAGATCTTAATTGAATTTCTCGTTCAGCTGTCTTAATTTCTCGAATTAGGTTCTCACAAAAAAATATGGAGGAATCTCTAGATTGGGATGATTCAAGAAATTCTTTGGCAAAATACAACCTTCATTTTAATTAAGTTTTATGTCTCTTGTAACCTTGAAGAATCAAGTACATGGTTTGTCTGTATGTGGGGTGTTTGGGTTTAGGATTCATTTAGGATCAATCAGGACATCTTGGATCTACACAAATGCAAAGAAATAAATTAGATGCAGAAAATACAACAAAAAAGAAAAGAAATACAAAATAAAATATAAAATAAAAGAAAAAGAAAGAAAAATTATTCTAAATATAACAGTTAGAGATAAATATCTAAGCAAACGGTCATTCATTGTCAACCTATTATCTCAACTAGTCATTTTATCAACTCCTTACTAATAGAAACTTTCTTTTAACTGCGAATGAGCCTAACCTAGATCACCTACTCAAGACATCAGATAAAATACATTCAAACACATATCGTTTTCTAACATTTCATATTAAAACAAACAACTTCATCATAAGAATTATGTTATAGTCCCTAGGATTTTTTTCTCAGGTAAAAATCACACAGCAAATAAACACACGCAGCATAGATGCACACCCCCAAACTTAGCAGTTGTATTATCCTCAATGTAACAAAATAATTAAGAATATAGAGTGGAACGACACTACCGCGTGGGATTAGGTTTGGTGTACCGCCATATTGATTGGTACCTATCGGATTCTTAATTGCATTGGCCATGTTGCTCTCGATAATACATGTCTAAATAAACATGCAAATATATAGCACATAAGAAATAAAACTAAAAATGAAAAACTAAAAATGCAAAAAAAAATGTGTGGGTTGCCTCATCGCTAGCGCTAAGTTTAACGTCTTCAGTCAAATGTAACCACCCAAAAGATCATGGTGGCTTCAATGTAGCAGACCAGGTAGTCTCATATGCTTTCTTCTTTGTTATCCACCGTTGATTATGACATGAAAATATTATTTGGCTGGCTGCGATAATTTATCCATGGATAGTCCCAGGGTCCATTGACGGTTCAGCTATGTGCTCCACCATTAGGTCAGAATCTGTAAATTTTCTACCATTTTGAAATTCTGGACTGCACATGCTGCAAAATTAGTTCAACCTCTTTTTTAACTTTCCAGGGATCATCTTCAGGCGAGCATTAACTCTTGAGTTCCTCTTTTTATAGCGCCTTAGGATCGGTTTCAATTTCGACTGCGAAGGGTTTTTTATGCATGGCTTCACTATGTTTGTTGGCCTCTTGATTGCTGGTTCACCCTGCATGTTGGCATGAATACATGGAGACACACCTAACACATGGTCATTGTCTATTACAACTCTCTTCTCTACAATATCTATCATGCGACATTTTTCATCACCTTGAGGACTAGACATGGCTTTGAAAACAATAAATGTAACTTTTTCGTTCTACACCCATATTCTCAGTTCATATTTGTGCACATCAATGCTTGCTCTGACTGTTGCCAAGAAATGTCTCCCAATGATGATCAGGATATCATGATCCTTCTCATATCAAGAACAAGGAAGTCAAGCGGGAAGTAAAACTTATCCACCTTAAGCAACACGTCCTATATTATTCCTCGTGGGCAGGTGAGGGATCTATCTGCTAGCTACAATATGACGGTGGTTGGCTTTGCCTCACCTAAGCCCAACTGTTTGTAGATGGACAATGGGAAGAGATTGATATTCGCACCCAAATCGCACAACGCATTACCAAAGTCTCGATTTCCAATAGTGCACTGTATAGAAAAGTTTCTAGAATCCTTCAACTTTGGAGGGAGCTTCTTCTGTACAATGGCACTACACTCTTGTGTGAGTGTTATTGTTTCAAAATCAGCCAACTTCTTCTTTCTTTCATAATTTTCATATAGTTAGACATTTATTCTAACACATTTGCAACGTGGATGTTGATATGGAGTTTTTTAAAGATATCAAGAAACTTGGCAAATTGATCATCCACTATCTTCCTTTGAAAGCGCTAGAGATATGACAAATGGTTCTTCGAGATGTGGGTGGCTTATACAGAGGAATTGTTGCACTATTCTATTCTTTCGTTATTGTTTCCTCCTAAAGTGTTGCTTCTTTATCTTGAATGATATTCCTTAAGGGTAACACTAATCTCTTTCCCACTCATGAGAGTAATGACCTGACACTGTTCATTTGGATTTACTTTGATATTACTAGGAAACGCCCCTTGTCAATTCACATTTATGCATATCAATGATTGCTCTGACTGTTGCCAAGAAAGGTCTCATAAGGATGATCGAGATATAATGATCCTCCTCCATATCAAGAACAATGAAGTCAAGCGGGAAGTAGAACTTATCCACCTTAACCAACACGTCCTCCACTATTCCTTGTGGGCAGCTGAGGGATCTATCTTCTAGCTATAATATGATGGTGGTTGGATATGCCTCACCTAAGCCCAATTGTTTGTAGATGAACAAGGGCAAGAGATTGATACTCGCACCCAAATCGTACATCGCCTTACCAAAGTCTCGATTTCCAATAGTGCACGGTATAGTAAAATTAAGGTGCTCACACAAAGAAAAAGAAAAATTGCTATCTGTTCTATTTTTTCAAGTTGCTCATCTCAGTTCTATTTTTCTCGCCCTATTTCTCAAAACGTGAAGTAGCTTTTTATAGGAGAAAATTTTGACCGTTTGTAATTAAAGCCCAGGTAAAAATGCTGAACAACTCACTTAATTCACACGTTAAAATAAAATTTAAAACAAATAAAAACTGAGACGTTAATAAAATGAATTGAAAACGTTTATAATGTTAATTGTTTCATAACAATAATAATATTTAAATAGTAATAAGAAACGTGTTACAAATTATAAATAAATAAACTGTTACAAGTTTCTTTTATTAATTTTTGAAGAAAAAAGTAAATGTATTTTCACTAAAAAGAATATATTTATATGCCCCGCACCCGTCCCAAATCGACCGACCGACGGACGACGGCGGTGCGTATTCGTGTGTATGGATAACCAATTTTGGCCTAGCTCCTTACCCTTCCACAAAAGTGGGTATCCCTTGGGGCCCAAACCCACTTCATAACATAACACCTTATAAACAAAAATTTGGTGTTGTATCTTTCCATTATGGAATGAGGTTCCAAAGCTAAATTCTAACTCTTTTTTTTCAAAAATTATAACAACTCTACATTCAAAGCTTGTAACTCTCAATTGAATTTTTATTTTTGTAACAATTTTTTCATTAAAAACATGTAACTCTTCAAAATATGTAACTCCACTTATTCAAATTCACATTAACAATAATCCCCCACTTGAATTTTAATAAAATATTTTCATCGAGCAATATAATATAAGGTCGTGCATAAATAAAGATGTCTATCGACTTGAACCTTTACATAGTATTGACGATTCAGATTATACTAGAGTAACTCGTAGTTTTGAATTCTATCTCTGACAACGTTAGACATACAAACCTTTAAGGGTGTGGTAAAAAAACTTGTGCATTACGACCGTGCATGTATATCCCAATATAATGAATGCTCTAGAAACCTTTTGCCAATAAGCGGCCTCACTTCTACATTCACATTGGTGCGTCTATCAAAAATACTCATGTAGCTAGGTATTCCACTCTATATAGAGTATAGAACACATTAAGAGTTAAATAACTCATCCTTACATCGTTTCAAGATATCATGCTCTCAGAATGGAACTCGTCGATTATTAGCATGATTCAACTCTCATTACTTTATGACTTGTTATTATCCATTGAACCTATTTCTTGGGATCTCCAGTCTATAGGTCGGGTTACCATCACAAGTAATCTAATTATTTAATGGCAATAGTCTCATTCTTTTAAAAGTATTGAATATCTTCTCTCTTGCTAAACCTTTCGTCAAAGGATCAACCAAGTTATCATCAGTCCGTACATGATCCACTCTTACAGCTCTAGTAGAGAGATATTCTCTAATTGTGTTATGTTTGCGACGTATTTTTCGTCTCTTAACATTATAATAACGGTTCTGAATCTTTGCAATAGCCGCGATACTATCACATTGGATCAATACAGCTGCTATCGGTCTCTCCCATAAAAAGGATTTATGATAGCAAGCTTCTCAACCAAACTACTTCTTCACTAGCAGATTCCAGTGCAATCATCTCAGACTCCATAGTTGATTGAGCTAATATGATTTGTTTCTTGGATTTCAAGAAACATCCCCACCAGCTATGTTGAAAATATATCCACCAGTAACCTTGGAATCATCAGAAAATGTGTTCCAATCAGCATCGTTATATCCTTCAAGAACAGCGGGAAACCTCTGATAGTGTAATCTTAGGTTCATGGTCATTTTCGGGTACCTCATAACCCTCTCAATAGCATGCCAATGCTCCATACTAGGTCTACTAGTAAATCTGCATAATAATCCTACGACATAGGCAATGTCAGGTCTAGTGGAGTCAGTAGCATGAACAAAGCTACATGCAATCTACTAATGTGTTCGCATATCGTTTGTCAACACTGTCACCGGTGTTCTTGAACAACTTTACACTATGATCAAAAGGTGTACTAGTAGGTTTACAGTCAAAGTAATTATACTTCTTCAAGATTTTCTCAATGCAATGTGATTGATCTAAAGTAATTCCATTTTCTGACCTAGTAATTTTAATACCTAAAATTACACTTGCTTCACCTAAGTCTTTCATATCAAAATTAGCACAAAGCATAGATTTAACATCATTCACAACATGGATATTGGAACTAAAGATAAACATATCATCCACATACAATCATATAATAGAACACATCTTATTTTCTGATTTATAGTATATGCACTTTGTTGGGTTTTCTAGGTCAAACCAAGATCAATTAAGCAAGAAATCATGTGAATACGCAAAGTAAAGTAGCGGAAAATACTTACTTTGATCGGCTAAGTGGATGTAGGAGATAACAAAAGTTTTGCCTCCAAGCTTCTCATTTGATGTATGTTGAGCTTCCAAGCTTCCAATCTTTGAATCTTGAATTCCAAACTCATGGGAAAGGTTTCCCTAACACCTTAGAATGACTCCATGGATGTGCTTGACCGGCGTAAACACACACGTATAACGCAAGCGCACGTATCGTTCAAGTAGTATAAAAATATCGATCCCATGAGGACTTAATTTCTACTGTTGTTATTAATTATTGATACTATTTATTTACAAATATCTAATTGAGGGAGGAGAGAATGATTGCTTGATTGATTTGGTTGATTGTAGATTTGCTAAATAAATAAAAAGACAAAAGAAAATACTAAAGAAAATAACAAAAGACACAAAGATCTAAGGTTGTGAATCATTCTAATATCTTTTAAAAGATGAAGTGATTATTTTATGTTTGTGTAATAAATCAGTTTACTAACCTGGAACACTAAATTATGCAAAAGCCTCTGTCGATGGTCAGACGCAAATACCCAGTTTAACCCAATTGAACCATATGTCTATGTCAACCAAATTATCTGGATTCATTAAATTTAAGTTCCAATTATAGCTACCCCCGCCCGACAGGTATATGTCTATCATGTAAGGAAATCTATTAAAGGGTTATCTATCCTCAAGGAAGATCATGGGCTATTAATTCTAAGGCTGAAACCTAAAATCCCTATGTCTAGTTCATTTTAGATTTACCACATCAATCTTATTGGTGATCAGACAACAAGAAGCATTAAGCTTAAGACTTAATAAGTAAACCTTTAAATTACCCAAACTATAAAATAATCCTTATAAACCGGTGATATTAGAATTCATCACAACCCCAGATAACTAACACATAACTAGGGCTAGTAAAAACTTAAAAGTAAAAGACATAAAGTAAAAATACTGAAAAGTAAAAGACATAAAGTAAAAGCTGAAAAGTAAAATAAAATAAAATAAAATGCTAAGGTAAAAGGAATTACTTTTACTATTTACTATTTTAGATATCTCCTATAAAATAATATATAAACTTGTGATAATATTACCAACCGACCAATCTGGCGGTATCCTTTATTAGTCAGGTTTAAACCAGATTAAAATGAATTACCAACCGACCAATTTGGCGGTATCCTTTTTAAGTCAATATTTTAAATAGTGAATATATTATTTTAAGGGAGATTAATCTAAATAGTAATAGTAAAAGAATTACCTTTCACCCTAGCTGGGGAAGTTACCTCCTCATGGTGAATAGTAAAAACTGCAAAAAGTAAAAAAGTAAATTACTATATTAACAAAACGTAATTAAAACTATTTACAAAACTAAAAACTAAAAAAAAAACTAAAAACTAAAAGAAACTAGAGAGAAAAACTCTCTCTTTACATCAAAGAGATGAGAGAGAGTGGTGCAACTAAAACTGAAATTTGAAGCTCTATTTATAGGCCCTGGTAGGCTTCCAGCGTCGCGACGCCAAGGCCTTTTGCGTCGCTACGCCAACTTCGGTCGACGTGGCACGCTCTGGTTCGTCGGTTGCAGATTCTGGATAAGATGATAAGGTGACACGTGGTGAGTGGTTGGGCTTCAATTATTGTGACATGTGGTGGCTTCTGATTGGTCGATCAGATTCTTATCTGCCACGTGTCAGATAAGGATTAGATAGCCAATAATTGATGCTGAGTGGGGACGACACATGGGAAAGAGACTGTCGGCACCGTAGGATTGCAACACGTGGCACTTCCTGATTGGCTGATGATGACGTGGCGGTGAGGTGGCAGTTTTACTTGGTCAACCTGGTGATGTGGCTGATGACGTGGAGTGACACGTGGCACACATGGCGATGATGACTATCGGCACCGTAGGATGCTGATACGTGGCACGGTGCATGTTAGCAGATCGGCTGTGATGGTGACACATGGCATGGCGCACGTTAGTAAAGTCAAACTTTTCTCAGATTCTGATTTGTGGACCCGGCGCATGTTAGCACTGTTCTGCGCACGTTAGACGTCGCGACGCTGAAGGTCTAGGCGTCGCGACGCGGACAATTTACTGAATTGCCCTTTTGTCAATTTTTCTCTATTTTGGCCCCAAATTGCTTCCAATGCTTTCCCACTTTATTTATTTGTAAAATAACACAAAACACATCAAAATATTCACAAAACTCAAGAAACTATACAAAATATTAGATTAAATGAGTGGGAAATAGTGATAGATTTACCACTCATCACACCCTCAAACCTAACATTTTTCTAGTCCTCGAGCAAAACATAAAATAACATAAATAAATTAACTAAGCCACTTTCGTATGGATCACGGTTGTATTTAGCGTATGCAACAAGCCTTTAAACCCCTAGGTGTCCCTAGTGGACGAGTTGTAGTCTCGTGAGGGTTTACATCAATAATACCCACAAACATTTTACAAAAGTAAAAAGTTAGTAAAACTAATGCACACAAAAGCAAAAAGACAAGCGAAAAGAGAATAAAGATGTTAGTGACTAATCAGGTGAAACTTCTACTCCAAGTTACTAGTTGTTTTGTTTTATTCTAAATTAATGAATAAGTAAATTCTCCGATTATTTTTACCATTCTTCATATACATAGCCAACAAAATATTAAACAACTTATTTTTGCCCACAACAGTCATAAGTGCAGTTGATAAGAGAGTAATATTTTTGTCCTAAAGTTCTATTAGATTTCACACCTTTTTGTAGCAATGGAATAATTTTTCTCATTTTTCTGATTTTTTTCTTTGATTTTTCTCTATTTTTTATTTATATACAATACCTTCCGTCTATGTAGCGAGTGTTGGGTCGGTGACTCCCAAACCAGTTGGCTTTTGGGCACCAGGTGTTAAGACACCCCTACAGACTTAATTACTCAGACTTCAGATATATATATTTTTGCAGCATCTTCGATCCATGTAACGAGCTTTGGGCCAGTGACTCCCAAACCAGTTGGCTTTAGGGCACTAGGTGTTAAAACACAATTATAGACTTAATAACTCGGATCTCAGATGTTTTTTTTTGTTTTTTTGTTTTTTTTTTTTTTTTACTCCATTGCTTTTTGAGATGTTTCCTCCAATTAAACTAGAGCACTGAATATTACAAACTTTTCAATTTTAGCTCATGTCCGTATGTTACTATATATGTTGATAATATGTGTCAACTGAGCATATGAAGATTCATTTTAGTCTGTTTTAAGGAGAATTCACAAATTAAATAATTCAAAATGAAATAAACAAAAATTAAATTGTTTCGAAATAGGTTTGAGATACGTCTCAGGAGTGGTAACTCTTTACTCATCTATCTCTTACCAATTTCACCTTTTTAGTCAAATAAAAATGCAAAATATTTTTGTAATTTTTGAAAATTTTCCAATTTTTTTGTATTTTTCGAAAAATTTTGGACTAAAAATAAAAATAACACACAAACTAAAAATAAGGTACCGATCAACTAATTCCCTCCCCCAAACCTAAATGAGACATTGTCCCCAATGTCTTAAACAGTAAAAGGAGAGTTAAGAATGTCGTACCTGGTTAGCTGAAATCTACAAGAAATTAAAGGTTAAGATCCAGATTAATCCGACGCCTCTTACCACGATCGTCCTCGGACCAATTTATCTTTGAAAGGATAGGGTCAACTCGTGGTTCATAAGCTATCCGGAGCAGTTCTGGCAGTAAAGAGGAGTTCTTTCATAGGTTTTGACACGAACCTATTTCTCCGAGCATCATTAAGAAACACACAAAGAAAATCATAAAATCTATCAACATTAAACAGTCCAAGCGGTTTCTGGTGTATGTTCAGGTTTGCCCAAGATAGAACTATAAAAATTTCCTCCAATGTACCCAAGCCACATGGCAAAGCGATAAAAGCATCAGCACGGTTAATCATTTCTACCAATCGTTCCGACATACCTGGCACGATTAGCTCTTCTCCGTTTGATGATCCAATAAGATTTGCCTCTGCCAAGGGTTTTGGGATGATTCCCAAAACGTGACTGCCTCCTTCCTGTACAGCTTTTGAAACGATCCCCATAAGTCTAAGATTGCCTCCGCCATTTATTAAGTGCATATTCCTTGCAGCTAAGACTCGACCCAATTCTTGTGCTGCTTCTACGTATTGTGGCTTAACACCAACACTACTACCGCAAAACACACAGATGTTTTCAACTCGTCTTCTTGAAGTGGCTTCCATTTTTTATGTATTTCTTTCTCAACTCTGGATGCCTTCAAAAGTGCAATGACGGGCTGAATTTATAGTACCTGAAAAAGGGTGAGTAATAATAGCACTAGTATCTTCCAGATGACGTTTGTTTGCTAAACAACAAAAGAAATCATGAAAGGTCAAAAAGTCTGGATCCTGTCTACGAAAATAAAGATAATTACAACAGAAAAGCGAATCAAAGCAATAATTAAGGAAACAGAATTGTGTACGCAATACGTCACTCGCTTAGTATAAATTCATTAGGATGCGTCTCAAGATTTTATTCCTTACTCAGCCATCGCTAATGAATTGTTTCTCATCTTTGATTTCCAAACACCATTCCTCCTGTCTTAAAATGCTTCGTTTGTGCTTTTCCCTACAAAAATAACACACAAAATTAAAAACTCTACAACATGTTACACAAAATATGAAAAAAAAAATTACAACAAATTGCATGGGTTGCCTCCCTGCTAGCACTAATTTTTCGTCTTCAGCCAGACGTGACTGAAATTCATCTGTTAATGAGGTTTCAATGTTGGTTTGGATGTCCGATTAAGACAATCCCGTGAGCATTGCTTTTGAAGGGTCTCTTCCAACGGTAAAGTGGCAAAAAGAGTTTTGTCTCATTCAGTGCTCGTGCCACCTTTTTGCTCCTTGTTGTTCCAGTGATTCCTGCAAAGAAAGAAAAAAATCAGGAGGTCTCATATGGTGCTTGACTTGGAATGGGAGTTCCATTCTGTCAAGCTTCTGGGCGATATCTTTGATTTGTACTCCCCAAAACAGCGATGTTTCTCCTGAATGCTCTGGATCTTTATTAAGGTCAGACATTTGCTCCTCCATTTGCTCTGCTTCTTGTTCCACTTTTCTTCACAGATGAATTTTAAAATTTTTATATTCAGCTCTTCATCTGTCATTTGTGAAATACATGCTTCAAAATTGTCAACCTGGGGATGCAAAGATGTTTCTGACATTAGGTTTTCATCCTCTGATACGACTGGAATGGATGGTTCAGATAGATCTTCTTCAAACATCATGGTAAAGCATGCTCCAAGATCTTCATTTTGAGGATTGAAAGTTTGATCCTCTGTTGTTGGTGCAGTTGGTACAAATAGATCAGCTTCATCCTCGTCAGAATCTGAATAATAAAAGTCAAATTGAGACTTTGCCGGTTCGGGTTCCTGAACTGATACCTCTGGTTGTTGATACTGCTCAGCCTCCTCATCTGTTGAAGTGTTATTATGAACTGATTGGTACTCGAAGGCTTCATCAGTGTCATCTGAAACTGGTTCTTGAGGTATGTAGTTCTGGTTTTCTGTGAATTGTCTCATTTGATCTGCCATCCTCTGAATGAATTCTGATTGTCTCTGAATACTTTCAAATTGATTCTGACTTGTTTCAAGCATTGTATCCAACTTTTCTTTTCGTTTCTTGAACATATCTTCGAGCATGTTTAGCAACTGATCTTCCTCTGATGGTTCTGGTTGTTGATGAAGATCATAGGTAGATGGTAGATAAGATGGAAAATGTGGTTCTGTGAAATGTGATGGCTCGTCATACCATGAAGGATCTTGATAGCTTTGCCACCCTGGATGGTAGTTGTATTCGCAATAATCTCTAGGGTGGTTACCATTACATATGTCACATCTCCCAATTGCGTTCTATTGAGCAAATGTGGTATTGCTTGGTTCTGGCATCCAGTGATAATTGTTGGGCTGGATAACAGGCCTCAGAAAACCGAACTGTTGCTCCCAGATTTGTGGTGTGTATTCTTCTAGTAAAGCTCGTGATCTCTCAATCTCCCAGTAGTGTTCCATTTTTCAACCACCTGAAATAAAAGAAAGAAATAAAAATTACAGATAAAAATAAA
Source organism: Zanthoxylum bungeanum (assembly GCA_019454045.1). Taxonomy (NCBI): domain Eukaryota; kingdom Viridiplantae; phylum Streptophyta; class Magnoliopsida; order Sapindales; family Rutaceae; genus Zanthoxylum; species Zanthoxylum bungeanum. Next base: position 44,130 of record SKCR01026795.1, on the reverse strand, counting down.
GAAAATTAGATACAAGTAAATTGGATAGCTTCAAAATTAATAACTCAAGAAAAATAAGTCCCCGACAACGGCGCTAAAAACTTGACCGGCGTAAACACACACGTATAACGCAAGCACACGTATCGTTCAAGTAGTATAAAAATATCGATCCCACGAGGACTTAATTTCTACTGTTGTTATTAATTATTGATACTATTTATTTACAAATATCTAATTGAGGGAGAAGAGAATGATTGCTTGATTGATTTGGTTGATTGTAGATTTGCTAAATAAATAAATAAATAAAAAGACAAAAAGATCTAGGGTTGTGAATCCTTCTAATATCTTTAAAAAGATGAAGTGATTATTTATGTTTGTGTAATAAATCAGTTTACTAACCTGGAACACTAATTATGCAAAAGCCTATGTCGATGGTCAGACGCAAATACCCAGTTTAACCCAATTGAACCATATGTCTATGTCAACCAAATTATCTGGATTCATTAAGTTTAAGTTCCAATTATAGCTACCCCCGCCCGACAGGTATATGTCTATCCTGTAAGGAAATCTATTAAAGGGTTATCTATCCTCAAGGAAGATCGTGGGCTATTAAGTCTAAGGTTGAAACCTAAAATCCCTATGTCTAGTTCATTTTAGATTTACCACATCAATCTTATTGGTGATCAGACAACAAGAAGCATTAAGCTTAAGACTTAATAAGTAAACCTTTAAATTACCCAAACTATAAAATAACCCTTATAAATCGGTGATATTAGAATTCATCACACAACCCCAGATAACTAACACATAACTAGGGCTAGTAAAAACTTAAAAGTAATAGACATAAAGTAAAAATACTGAAAAGTAAAAGACATAAAGTAAAAGCTGAAAAGTAAAATAAAATAAAATAAAATGCTAAGGTAAAAGAAATTACTTTTACTATTTACTATAGTCAGGTTTAAACCGGATTAAAATGAATTACCAACCGACCAATCTGGCGGTATCCTTTTTAAGTCAATATTTTAAATAGTGAATATATTATTTTTAAGGGAGATTAATCTAAATAGTAATAGTAAAAGAATTACCTTTCACCCTAGCTGGGGAAGTTACCTCCTCATGGTGAATAGTAAAAACTGTAAAAAGTAAAAAAGTAAATTACTATATTAACAAAACGTAATTAAAACTATTTACAAAACTAAAAACTAAAAAAAAAAACTAAAAACTAAAGAAACTAGAGAGAGAAACTCTCTCTTTACATCAAAGAGATAAGAGAGAGTGGTGCAACTAAAACTGAAATTTGAAGCTCTATTTATAGGCCCTGGTAGGCTTCCAGCGTCGCGACGCCAAGGCCTTTGGCGTCGCTACGCCAGCTTCGGTCGACATGGCACGCTCTGGTTCGTCGGTTGCAGATTCTGGATAAGATGATAAGGTGACACGTGGTGAGGTGGTTGGGCTTCAATTATTGTGACACGTGGTGGCTTCTGATTGGTCGATCAGATTCTTATCTGCCACGTGTCGGATAAGGATTAGATAGCCAATAATTGATGCTGACGTGGCGACACGTGAAAAAGAGACTGTCGGCACCGTAGGATTGCGACACGTGGCACTTCCTGATTGGCTGATGATGACGTGGCGGTGAGGTGGCAGTTTGACTTGGTCAACCTGGTGATGTGGCTGATGATGTGGAATGACACGTGGCACACGTGGCGATGATGATTGTCGGCACTGTAGGATGCTGACACGTGGCACGGCGCATGTTAGCAGATAGGTTGTGATGGTGACACGTGGCATGGCGCACGTTAGTAAAGTCAAACTTTTCTAAGATTCTGATTTGTGGACCCGGCGCACGTTAGCACTGTTCGGCGCACGTTAGGCGTTGCGACGCTGAAGGTCTTGGCGTCGCGACGCGGACAATTTATTGAATTGCCCTTTTGTCAATTTTTCTCTATTTTGTCCCCAAATTGCTTCCAATGCTTTCCCAACTTTATTTATCTGCAAAATAATAAAAAACACATCAAAATATTCACAAAACTCAAGAAACTATACAAAATATTAGGTTAAATTAGTGAGAAATAGTGATAGATTTACCACTCATCAGTGCTAGCACCTTTGATTTTGAAACAAAATCAAGAAGTAAATGAGCCATAGGCTCACGACATTTGAGAGAAAATGAGGGCCAATATTCGGCCAAAGAGAGGAATGAGAGAGAGTGAATTATTTTTGTGTAAAATGATACTTGTGTTTTGATTTTAAAAAAATCAAAATGATATATCAAAAATAATATTTGGTAAAAGTCATTCACTTTACCAACTTGGTGTGTTGGACAAGTCACCAACAACCCACCAAAACCCATCACCAGAAAGTTAATTAAAGTGACAAGTGATGTGACACGTGGGCCCTATTTGACTCAAAATCCGAGTGGGCCTGCAACACATCCCGGGCTCGGGTTCGCTAATTCTGAATTAACGAATTTCCATTGCGACGTAATTAAATCAAATTTAATTAAATAATTATGTCTAGCAAAATTATTAGTCACGTCGCTAGCGAATTAATTCTAAATTAACTCGTTCGCCCGAATTAAAATCCAATTTTAATTCCGTTATGAAATCTAATTTCATTTAATATATCGAATATATTATTTTATCGATTAATTCCAAATTAATCTCTCTCTCTATTAATCGAATTTTATCCCAGATAAAATTCTCCGTAATTAATCCTAGATTAATTTTCTCTCTCTTCTAATTAATCCCAGATTAATTATCTTCGAGTCATACGTCATCGGTGAATCTTTGGGAAGCGAACCATGAGATCCCTGGATATGTTGGCAGTAAATATGGTCATCGGAATATCCGAATACGTGCGTACCCGGTACCACGTTCTTACCGATTTACAAGACATGGTTGGCTTCTAGCAAAGCACTGTGCCTACCCAATTCTCCAGAAATATTCTTTTAAGGAATATGTAATCTATGTCAGACGTAGTATACATAGTATTGCGTATTGCGATCCAGTATCGGATGTCACATGCTAGGCCTGGGGCTGGAATTGTGTCTGCCCCGTACGAAGCATATATCGGATCTCTGGTAACTAGTCTCTATAATCGGATAAACATGACCTAGTCATATTATCCCGATAACTGCAGTACTTAAGAGTACTAGTTCCGTATCATATGTGATCATCATCTCCATATGACTGAAGTGATACTTCCATCTTGACATCACACCCAATACACTACGATTCTCAATATACCCAGAAGAGGCGTACACAGAACCTGTTAAAGCCCTGGACGACCAAAACCAAAGTATACTGATTGTCGCAAGTATTAACGATGCAAGTCTCAGGTTAAGACCAAATACACCTACCCTGATTCGGACTCCCATAGACACATAGTCATACTACCAATGAGATTCCGAGGGGTCTATCCAGAGCGAAGCTTTTTCCGTACCATCGGTAAACAGAACCTTCTATTACACTTGCATGAGTATCCAATACCCAAATATATGAGAACTATGCTATTACGCTTCCATAACACGCACAAGTGTAATACTAGTCAATTCCGCATTATCGATGTCCAGTCTCGATAATACTACGACTAGGGATATTTAATGATTAAACCTTAGTGGATTAATAATGTCTCATATCTTATTAATTCGGTACTAATCATATGGACTTCTATCATTTATGTATCTTGGTAATCCAATTACAAATGATAAAAGAGCAATTTCCTTTGTCACATAGTTGATTTGTACAACAAAACCATGTTCTGTACAAATAGTGATGCTATGGGTCATAATTGTCCAACAATCTCCCACTTGGCCTATAGCCAATCACTCAAGTGTCCTACACCTGAACTATGTACGGGTCGCTCAAACTTCTACTTAGAAACAGCTTTCGTCAGTGGATTTGTATTGTTATCATCTGATGCGGTTTATTCGATCATCACATCGCCACGATGTATGATCCGACGAATCAGATGAAATAGTTGAAGTATATACTTGGATCGTTGATGAGACCATTAATTCTTTAGCCTGTGCTGTAGCCTAGCTCAGCTGCTAACAGAACTACTCCTAATCCAATTAGGATTATATAGATCCAAAGTGCTTCGATTGCTGCCTCAGCTGTAGCAATATTCCGCTTTTATTGTTTATTCGGCAACAATATCTTGCTTGGAAGATTTCCAGGTCACTATTCCGATATTCAAACTATATAGTACCCTTATTGCGACTTAGAGTCGTTATTTTCGGTTTGGAAACTTGCAGCAGTGAACCCAGTCACTTCAAGTTCTCCGTCTCCACAGCTTAAGAAAGCATCATTAGTTCATCTAAGATACTTAAGGATGTTCTTAACATCAATCCAGTGACTATCACTTGGATTGTCCTGATTGTGACTCCATATGCTCAAAGCATATGAGACACCAGGTCGTGTACATATCTTTCAATGTAAGAGTTCTCGGAGAGTGCCAACAACTTTTAGATCCATCCTAGTAGATCCTTATTCCTAGAATAAAGGTTGTTTCTCCCAAGTATTCTATGGAGAATTATCATGAAAGCCAAGCTTTCACCGATTGTATTATAGGAATGTCATTTCCAAGAAATGATATGTCATCATTATATAGGACAATCATTGTCAGTGCGCTCCCACTAACCTTCTTATATACACAAGAATCATTTTCGTTTTGATTAAATCATATATCATTATGATCTTATCAAAATGTTGGTTCCAAGAATGCGATGCTTACTTCAATCCATAAATGGATCGATTTAACTTACAAACCTAGTTTGCATGTTTAGGTACGACAAAACCGTTAGGATGTTTATAAACATCCTCCAAAAGGTTTTCGTTGAAGGAAAGCGGTTTTGATGTTCAGCTGCCATATTTCATAAATAAAACATGCAGAATTAGCAAGCATTATCCAAATGGATTTAATCATGGCAACAGGTAAAAGGTTTCGTCGTAATCGACACAATGTTGATAACGATACCTTTTTGCTACAAGCCTAGCTTTGTACGTTTGTTGATGAGCGGAAAATATATCAATATTTACCGCCCATTTTACTTAATATTTTGTTTAGTTTCTCGGGTTTGATGAACGTTTTGATGTGTTTTAGTTTATTTTGCAGATAAAATAATATTGGGACACAATAAAATCATTTAGGACGAAATGTGGGTCAAATTAGGGAAAAAATTGGACTTGACATATTAATTTTGGAGATTGGAAACTTGAAAGGGCGTTTTAACGAAGTGCAGTTTTGGACATTTCAGTTTTGCGCATCTGTCGTATTTTGGGCATAAATTCTTACTCCGATATCGGATTGAGCTAATTCAAGTTCCATATTAAAGAAGACTCAAATATCTACAACTGTTAAAGACAAAATAATTTCTAATTCTGAAGATTGCATGCCCGAATTGATGAACCATCCAGAAGTATGTTGTGTGTAATTATTAAAGTCATTTTCAATCATTTTCTAAGCAAAAAATAAATTAATAAATAAATAATAAAAATTATCAAATCACCACCAAACATGATAAAAAATTAGTGGAGTAATTAATAATGGATTTGGTGGAGCAATTAGTGGAGCAATTAGTGGAGCAATTAATAATGGATTTGGTGGATGATTTGATGGAGGCAAAATTTTGCCTATAAATACCAAGCCATTTCATTGTAAATTCATACTTTCTTCTAAGGAATTCCTTAATAATACTAAGAAGATTGTATCTTGTTTGTTTATTTACAGCTTTCAGTAATTAATTTCCGCTTTTGCACTTTCTTTTCTTTACTTTTCAGAGGAGGTAACTCCCCTTTGCTGGGGTAAAATGTAAAAATTTTATTACTAATATTTAGATTAATCTCCCTTAATTATAATATATAAACTAGTTAAAACCTGACTTAACGAGGATACTGTCATATTGGTCGGTTGGTAATTATTTAAATTGGTTTTAACCTGACTAAACTGGATACCTCCTGATTGGTCGGTTGGTAATTAATTATTAATTTGACTTAATCTGGATATCGCCTATATGACTGGTTGGTAATTATCATGCAAAGTTAATATATTATGTTAAGGGAGATATCTAAAATAGAAGTAATAAAAGTGGATCCTTTTACCTCAATATTTTCTTTTATTGTACTTTTACTTTATCTATTTTTCAGCAATTTACTTTCAGCATTTACTTTTCAGCAATTTACTTTCAGCAATTTACTTTCAGCATTTACTTTCAGTAATTTACTTTCAACATTTACTTTTCAGCATTTAATTTTCAGTATTTTACTTTATGTCTTTTATTTTATTTAAGTTTTTACTACCCGTAAATATGTGTCGTAACTAAGCCAGTAATCTGGGGTTGTGATGAATTCTAATATCACCGGTTTATAAGGGGTTATTTTATAGTTTGGGTAATTTAAAGGTTTACTTATTAAGTCTTAAGCTTAATGCGTCTTGTTAATTGGCCACTAATAAGATTGATCTGGTAAATCTAAAATAAACTTGACAAAGGAATTTTAGGTTTCAGCCTTAGACTTAATAGCCCACGATCTTCCTTGAGGATAGATAACCCTTAAATAGATTTCCTTATAGGATAGACATATACCTGTCAGGCGGGGGTAGCCATAATTGGAACTTAAACTTAATAAATCCAGATAATTTGGTTGACATAGACATATGGATCAATTGAGTTATACTGGGTATTTACGTCTGACCATCGACAGAGGCTTTCACATAATTTAGTGTTCCAAGTTAGTAAACCGATTTATTACACAAACATGAAATAATCACTTCATCTTTTAAAAGATATTAGAAAGATTCACAACCCTAGATAGTTTCCTAATATTAAATTTTCTTAAACCTATTTTCGTGCAATTTTATTTACTTGTTTTTAAATTTAAAATCTTCACCATTTCAAATCAATCAATCAACCTGTTAGATACTAGTAATCATTTGACCTCATAAAATTAATAGATTAGGTATTAAGTCCTCGTGGGATCGATACTTTTTATACTACTTGAACTATACGTGCGCTTGCGTTATACGTGTGTGTGATTACGCACCGCTCAAGTTTTTGGCGCCGTTGCCGGGGACTTATTTATCTTTCACTATTAGTTTTGGGGTTAGATACGTTACTTGTATCTAATTTCTTTTTACTTATTGTTTTTGTTTTCTTGTGTTTCAGGTTCTCAGAAACTACATGAGACGAACCAGAAGCTTTGAACTCCGATCGCTTGACCCAAAAATTGAAAGAACCATCAGACAGTTGAGAAGGAAAATGCGAGAAGGCCAAGAAGGTTTAGTCAACATGGAACATGAACCTTTGGAAGTTGCACCACCGATACTCATTCGAGACAGAACCATTCTGGTGGTCGACGGCTCCATTTCTTGTATTGTACTTCCTCTTTTACCAGCAAATACGGGTGACATCAAAACATGCATCCAGATGATTCAGCAGTCAGTACAGTTTGGGGGAAATGCAACTGAAGATCCTAATTCCCACATCAGCAACTTCCTGGAAGTTACGGTACTTTCAATTACAACCGAGCAGATGAAGAAGCAATGAGACTGTGAGTTTTTCCATATTCCTTGAAAGACAGAGCTAAAGCTTGGCTACATTCATTACCAGCAGGTTCCATCACAACTTGGAACACTCTAGCCACCAAATTCCTTGCAAAGTACTTTCCACCAGCCAGAACTGCAAAGTTGAGGAATGACATCACATCCTTCGTGCAACAAGAATCAGAATCCCTTTGCGAAGCTTGGGAAAGATTCAAAGATTTACTTCGGAAATGTCCTCATCATGAGATCGCAAAGTGGCTACAAGTTCAAACCTTCTACAATGGACTTTCTGGACTAATGAGAACCACAATTGATGCTGCTGCTGGAGGAGCTTTAATGGCAAAAGGAGAAGATCAGCCTGAGACTTAATTGAAGAAATGACCAATAATAATTCTTTATGGCCAACAGAAAGGAGCATGATCCAAAGAATTGCAGGAATTTATGAAGTTGGAGCAAACACAGCAGTAAATACCAGGCTGGATCAGATATGCAAAATGTCTAGAAACACTTAGCACGCAAGTTGTGAACATCACTGGAACCACAAGTTCACCATATGAAGGAGCACCATAACCAATTCAACATAAAGAAACGGTGAACTACGTCAACAATTTTAACAGACAGCGGAATAATCCATATTCCAACACCTACAACCCATGGTGGAGGAATCATCCAGATTTTTCATGGAGCAATAATTCAGGGAAAATGAACAACCCACCACCTGGATTCCAGCAACAGAACAAAGGCCAGGAGCATGAAAAAGAACCAGGAATAATAAAAGTGTTGGCCCAGTTGAAGAAGCAAGAAGCAAAATACGATGCTTTCGCAGCTATGGTTCAAAATCAAGTGGCATTGAATCAAAGTCATTCAGCTTCTATCAAAGCATTGGGTAATCAAATGGGACAACTGGCCAATGCTCAGAGTTACAGACCACCAAGTACTCTTCCCAGCAACACAGAGCCAAATCCAAGGAACATGGGAAAGGAACAATGTCATGCCATCATGTTAAAAAGCGGTACTAAAATCAACAAAGATGTTGGAGCCAAAACAACTGCTGAGGAAGTTCCAAAAGAAACAAAGCAACATATGGAGGAAAAAGAAGCAAAGGAAAAAGAACAGATCACTCTACCTCTACCTTTTCCTCAGCGTCTTCAGAAAAACAAACTGGACAAGCAATTTGCTCGATTCTTGGAGATGTTCAAAAAGCTGCATATCAACATTCCATTTGCAGAAGCGTTGGAACAAATGCCCAACTATGCCAAATTTATGAAAGACATTCTTTCACGAAAGCGGAGATTGGGAGATTACGAGACAGTAGCATTATCAGAAGAATGCAGCGCTATCATTCAGAGGAAACTTCCTCCAAAATTGAAAGATCATGGCAGTTTCACTGTTCCTTGCACCATAGGAGAACATGACTTTGGTAAGGCTTTATGTGATTTAGGTGCTAGTGTTAACTTGATGCCTTTTTCTATTTTCAGGAAACTGCAGATTGGAGAAACAATGCCCACCTCAGTCTCTCTACAACTTGCTGATAGAACGCTCGTATTTCCGAGAGGTGTAGTTGAAGATGTGCTGGTCAAAGTTGACAAATTCATTTTCCCAGCAGATTTTATTGTCCTTGATATGGAGGAAGACGCAGACGTGCCAATCATCCTCGGGAGACCATTCTTGGCTACAGGTCGAACCATTATTGATGTACAAGACCAAGAAATAACATTCAATGTTTTCAAGGCCATGAATTTCCCAGATGATGAAAAGAATGAGGAATGTTTTAGACTTGATGTGATACACAGTACCATTCAGAACTCCAATGCAATGCAAAGTTCTATTGACAAACTTAAAACATGTCAATTGCATGTGGATCCTGAAGATAAAGCGTTTTTTGCACTGAAAAGGCCAATTCTTGCACTACAAGCAACAGAAGAGAAAAATTTCCACCAGCTCAACGAATTGGAGGAATTTCACAATCAGCCTTTTTAGGATGCCAAATTGTACAAAGAAAATGCAAGGAAAAGACATGATGAGAAGTTAGAGCGCATACAACTGGAACCAGAGCAGAAGGTACTGTTAAATAAATCAAGGGTGAAATTCTTCCCATGGAAGCCAAAATCACGGTGGTCAGGTCCATTTGTGATGGCCAAAGTTTTACCAGACAGAGCCATTGAGATACATGATCCTGACTCCAACAAAACTTTTAAGGTTAAAAACAAGCGTGTTAAGCACTACTGGGGAGAATCATTTGAGCGACAAAAAGAAAGTGTCATACTTTCAGATCCAGCCTAACGTTCAAGAAGTCACGTCTAGCTGACGACTTTAAACTTGTGTATATATTGTGATATGTTGTGTTTTATTTTTGTGTGTTTAATTTTTGCAGGTTAAGTCATTTCAGGATGAAGAAGTTCTCGCAAATATTCACAAGCAATTTCATTTTCTCCCTCAAAAATCTCTGATGAAAGTCTACAAAGCTTGCTTGGAACGGATGAGGTTACTGATGATCAAAGGTATTTCTACTGACATTCGTTGGATTATTGAAGCACGGTTCCGATTGGCAGGTGAGTCTTCTGACTCTTTTATTTCACATCTGCCTGGTTTAGGAAGGAGCACATATGCTAAAAATAGAAGAGCCAAAAGAATGTGTGTTTGTTATAAATGTGCTCGCATGTTTTGTAATACTCGTTGTCATTTTTTAAGAATGATATCTGATAACCGCGAAGATAAGATTAATTTCATTAGGGATGGCTTGAGTAAGGAGTCTTTGGATGACATATCTAAAACTCTTGAGACGCATCCAATGGATGTGTGCATCACGAAATTCGTGTGTTATACGCACAATTCCAAAAAGAAAGACAACAATTAAGTCTCGGGAATCTGACTCAAAAAGACCCTATTTACCAATTTATAAGAAAATTGGATGGGAAGCTTGTCCCTCACGCATAGACGTCAATCGAGCCGCTACTTTTCTTGTACATATTATATATCTTTGTCTTTTCCTAATAATTGTGATTTGTTTTGTTGTTTTTTTTTTTATTTTCTCTGACAGGATCCAGACCTTTTTGACTATCACGATTTATTTTACTGTTAACTAATAATTGTCATTTGGCAGGTACTAGTGCTATTATTTTACTCACCATTTTTCAGGTGTTATAAATTCAACTCATCATTGCACTTTTGAAGACATCCAGAGTAAAACATGGAAGCCACTTCAAGAAGATGAGTTAAAAACATCTGTGTGTTTTGCGGTACTAGTGTTGGTGTTAAGCCACAATATGTAGAAGCTGTTGGGGCAGTTGTGGAAACCCTAGGGTCGGATCGGTGCCCCGAGCAGCGGAAATGGGTCTAACCCATGGATATCAAGTATGGGTGTAATTTTAAATCATTTGATGAAATACTATATTCCATTATGAGTGTATAGGAAAAAACCGGGACTGAATCGGAGTCCGGAAACTCCAAAACGAACAAAAACAAAATTACCGTGCCCGTACGTGAGTACGTGTGTGCTACAGTGCACGCGCGCACTGTGCGCGCTACAGTGCGCGTGGCACTGTAGCAATTAGGTCTTAATTTTTTTTTCTTTTGCTCAGCTCACTGGAACACATTTTCCAGTGAGCTGATGCAATTAGGGTCTATTACCCTAATTGCTTCCGGTCTTCCCTAAACACTTAAAAACACCGAAAAATAATTTTTAATTTCAAAACCAACATAAACACATGTTATAGAATAAAAATCTAATTTTTCAAAATTTCAAATATTTTTCCAAAAACATAAATTTATTATAAATACGCATTATCGTAAATTTTGAATCCATTACACAAACCATTTTAGAATCCCAATTACGAAATGTCCCGTGAACAATTCTAGTCCACCTAAAGGTGGTCAAGTGAATCTAGAATGGTAGCCACAGATCTAAGCTTTAATCTAGATTTCCAAACTCTAATTAATTGTTCCATGTCCAACATGAACATCTTTGACCTAATTACAAGCATGTTGTGTTTATACTTCTAAAGTATCCTAACACAATTGATTAGCCTTATTCAACATTAAGCTATGTGATCATGCATCTAATACACAAATAAACATAGCTTTGGAGAAGATCAAACATTACCTAGTAAGCTTGATGCAAGATCCAATCTACTTCTCATTGTTGAAATTATTGAAGAACCTCCAAGGTGTGCAAGCTTGACTTCAAGATCCAATCTTGTTTCCAATGCTTCCAAGCTTCACTTCAAGATCCAATCTTGATTTCTCCTAGATGAAATGTTGTAGAGACCTCACAAGCTTCTCTAAACACTTCTCTAACTTAGGCTAATCTCTCAAGAATTTGCTTATGCTTGTATTTGAACTTGTAATTAAAACATTCCTAAAGCTTGCTATTTATAGAAAAACCTATGCAATTTTTAATTAATAAAAGTTGTAATCAACTTTTAAGTGGGCTTAATCTAATTTGTCCAAATATGTATAATTAGGTGTGACTAATCTTCATTGTCTCCCACTTTAATTTAATACAATTAAATCAAGCCAAGGATTAGGAAATGGATTAGTTAAATGTTTGACACCATGATTTAATCCAATTAAATCAATCCAAAACCACCTATTATTACATACTTACAATTACCATAATATCCTCAAATGGTAGAGATAATTATGATTTTACAATTAAGCCCTTGTGTAATTATTGAATTAATCCAATTAGGTCAAAGTAAATAATCAATGTTATCCAATAACACTTGATTATCTTAGTTGATAATTATAATATCGAATATTATATTTTATCAAAAACAATCGGCTACCCAAGTGCTCAACGAGTACACTTTATATTGGGACTCTCTAAGTTCAGATACGTTCGTCATATAAGCCTAGCTAATATGTACGCAATTCGGCCACCTCCGAATTCGCGAAGAACACGAATGACCTTTCTGAACTATACAAGTCGAGGTCATCACATATGTTTAACAATCCCTTCGTCGTAGGCTATCCGAGTTGTGCTTAGGAAACATAGAATATACTGTCAAGTTTCCAAGACGCACATCTCATGTCGACATGTCCACAATTCTTCATAACTGATGCAATCCACCCTAGGTGATCGACTTTGGCCAAAGATTTAAGAATCGTGACTTTACTAACATGGATACCTAAACCCCTTATGGTACATATACGTGCCGACAGATCCTATCTTGCTTCGTACTTGATTACTGTGTGCATCGGTCCACACCCAACGAACATCTAGAGGCCAGACCATGAAAGGTTTCTGACATACATGACATCTAAGTGTGGAGGATCTCACACAAAATCAATGATATCCTATAGTCAAAGGATTACATATGCTACTCGACTCGTGGAGATTCCTATTGACGATGGTGTGTACTTCCAACTATTAGAAATCACCAATAAGTCATTCAATATTCGCTCCAACGAATACCCACATGTCTATACGAGTTTCCAAAACTCATGGTACATCGCGTTAAACCATTGGAACTCCAATTCCAATATACGGCATGTGCTAGTCTTCTAGGTTATAGGAATTCGACCGTATTCCAAAACCAATGACTAGGAATATTTACTTTAAGAATAGTTTACACTTAGTGTCAAAACTATTCTAAGGTCGATGTCATTCTTAGCATAACGATACATCAATTTAATACGCGTAATGACAATACCATTAATAGGGTATGAAATGAAAATTTTAGTTATTTTATTAATAAATAATAAAATGTACAATTCATATTGGCACTCCAAGCACTAACTCCATCAGAAGCAGCACATGAATTGGGTCGAGTCTTAGTTGTAAGAAATATGCACTTAGTATATGGCGGAGGCAATCTTGGACTTATGGGGATCGTTTCAAAGGCTGTACAGGAATGAGGCAGTCACGTTTTGGGAATCATCCCAAAACCCTTGGCGGAAGCAAATCTTATTGGACCATCAAACGGAGAAGAGCTAATTGTGCCAGCTATGTCTGAACGACTGGTAGAAATGATTAACCGTTATGATGCTTTTATTGCTTTGCCAGGTGGCTTGGGTACATTGGAGGAAATTTTTACAGTGTTATCTTGGGTGAACCTGAACATACACCAGAAACCACTTGGACTGTACAACGTTGAAAGATTTTATGATTTTCTTTGTGTGTGTCTTGATGATGCTCGGAGAAATGGGTTCGTGTCAAAACTTATTAAAGAACTCCTCTTTACTGCCAGAACTGCTCCGGATCTAATTGACCAAATCTTAGCCTATGACCCACAAATTGACCCTATCCTTTCAAAGATAAATTGGTCCGAGGACGATCGTGGTAAGAGGCATCGGATTAATCAGGATCTTAACCTTTAACTTCTTGTGTAGAATTTCAGCTAACCAGATATTATCTTTCAAGCTCTTCTTCTACTGTTTAAGACATTGGGGACAATGTCTCATTTAGGTTTGGGGGAGGGAATTAGTTGATCAGTATCTTATTTTTATTTGTGTGTTGTTTTTATTTTTAGTCCAAATTTTTTCGAAAAATACAAAAAAAATTGAAAATTTTTCAAAAATTACAAAAATATTTTTGCGTTTTTGTGTTTTTATTTTGACTAAAAAGGTGAAATTGGTAAGAGATAGTTGAGTAAGGAGTTTCCACTCCTTAGACGTATCTCAAACCTAATTCGGAACAAGTTAATTTTTGTTTATTTCCTTTTGAATTATTAAATTTGTGAATTCTCCATAATACTGACTAAAATGAATCTTCATATGCTCAGTTAGCAGGTATTATCAACATGCATAGTAACATACGGACATGAGGTATAATTGAAAAGTTTGTAATATTCAGTGCTCTAGTTTAATTGGAGGAAGCATCTCAAAAAGTGATTGAGTCAAAAAAAAAATCAAAAATCAAAGAAAAAAATCAGAAAAAATCAGAAAAATTATTCCATTTCTGCAAAAAGATGTGAATTCTGATAAAAATTTAGGACAAAAATATTACTCTCTTATCAACTGCACTTGTGACTGTTGTGGGCAAAAATGAGTTGATTAATATTTTGTCGACTGTGTATATGGAGAATGGTAAAAATAATCGGAGAATTTACTTATTCGGTAATTTAGAATGAAACAAAATAACTATTGACTTGGATTAGATATATGTTTAGTCACTAACTTCTTTATTCTATTTTCTCTTGTTTTTTTGTTTTTTTGTGCATTAGTTTTATTATCTTTTTACTTTTGTAAAACGTTTGTGGGTATCGTTGCTGTAAGCCCTCACGAGACTATAACTCGTCCACTAGGGACACCTAGGGATTTAAAGGCTTGTTGCATATGCTAAATGCAACCGTGATCCCTACGAAAGTGGCTTAGTTTAATTTTAATTGTTTCTTGTATTTTATTTTGTTTTTTTGCTCGAGGACTAGCAAAATGTTAGGTTTGGGGGTGTGATGAGCGGAAAATATATAAATATTTACCGCCCCTTTTACTTAATATTTTGTTTAGTTTCTCGGGTTTGATGAACGTTTTGATGTGTTTTGTTTATTTTGCGAGAAAATAATATGGGACAAAATAAAATCATTAGGGACGAAATGTGGGTCAAATAAGGGCAAAAATTGGACTTGACATATTAATTTTGGAGATTGGAAACTTGAAAGTGCGTTTTAACGAAGTGCAGTTTTGGAAATTCTATTTTTGCGTATCTGTCATATTTTGGGCATAACTTCTTACTCCGATATCAGATTGAGCTGATTCAAGTTCCAGATTAAATAAGACTCAAAGATCTACAACTTTAAAAGACAAAATAATTTCGAATTCTGAACATTTCATGCACTAAATTGATGAACCATCCAGAAGTGTGTTGTGTGTAATTATTAAAGTCATTTTCAATCAATTTTCAAAGCAAAATAAATTAATAAATAAATAAAAAAATTATCAAATCACAACCAAACATGATATGAAATTAGTGGAGCAATTAATGATGGATTTGGTGGAGCAATTAGTGGAGCAATTAATAATGGATTTGGTAGATGATTTGATGGAGGCAAAATTTTGCCTATAAATACCAAGTCATTTCATTTGTAAATTCATACTTTCTTCTTCTAAGGAATTCCTTAAGAATACTAAGAAGATTGTATATTGTTTGTTTATTTACAGCTTTCAGTAATAATTTCCGCTTTTGCACTTTCTTTTCTTTACTTTTCAGTTTTTTACCGCAATTTACTTTTACGCACAGTACTTTTCTTTCTTTAATTTTCAATTTTTTACTTTTCAGTAATGAAGAGGTAACTCCCCTTTGCTAGGGTAAAAGGTAAAACTTTTATTACTAATATTTAGATTAATCTCCCTTAATTATAATATATAAACTAATTAAAACCTGACTTAACGAAGATACCGCCATATTGGTCAGTTGGTAATTATTTAAATTGGTTTTAACCTGACTAAACTGGATACCGCCTGATTGGTCGGTTGGTAATTAATTATTAATTTGACTTAATCTGGATACCGCCTATATGACTGGTTGGTAATTATCATGCAAAGTTAATATATTATATTAAGGGAGATATCTAAAATAGAAGTAATAAAAGTGGATCCTTTTACCTTAGCATTTTCTTTTATTGTACTTTTACTTTAGTTACTTTTCAGCAATTACTTTCAGCATTTACTTTTCAGCAATTTACTTTCAGCAATTTACTTTCACACTTTACTTTTCAGTAATTTACTTTCAGCATTTACTTTTCAGCATTTAATTTTCAATATTTTACTTTATGTCTTTTATTTTATTTAAGTTTTTACTACCCGTAAATATGTGTCGTAACTAAGCCAGTTATCTGGGGTTGTGATGAATTCTAATATCACCGGTTTATAAGGGGTTATTTTATAGTTTGGGTAATTTAAAGGTTTACTTATTAAGTCTTAAGCTTAATGCGTCTTGTTAATTGGCCACTAATAAGATTGATCTGGTAAATCTAAAATAAACTTGACAAAGGAATTTTAGGTTTCAGCCTTAGACTTAATAGCCCACGATCTTCCTTGAGGATAGATAACCCTTAAATAGATTTCCTTACAGGATAGACATATACCTGTCAGGGGGGGGTAGCCATAATTGGAACTTAAACTTAATGAATCCAGATAATTTAGTTGACATAGACATATGGATCAATTGAGTTATACTGGGTATTTGCGTCTGACCATCGACAGAGGCTTTCGCATAATTTAGTGTTCCAGGTTAGTAAACCGATTTATTACACAAACATGAAATAACCACTTCATCTTTTAAAAGATATTAGAAAGATTCATAACCCTAGATAGTTTCCTAATATTGAATTTTCTTAAACCTATTTTCGTGCAATTTTATTTACTTGTTTTTAAATTTAAAATCTTCACCATTTCAAATAAATCAATCAACCTGTTAGATACTAATAATCATTTGACCTCATAAAATTAATAGATTATGTATTAAGTCCTCGTGGGATCGATACTTTTTATACTACTTGAACGATACGTGCGCTTGCATTATACGCGTGTGTGATTACGCACCGGTCATTTGTTTGTTGACATCCAGTATGTCTTCCTTGAAGACTGAAATAGTACCAATAGGCACAATGCCTTCCGGTACATCAACCAGTGTCTAAACTTGGTCGATATACATGGAATCCATTTCGGACTTCATGGCACTTTGCCATAATAGGGAGTCGATACCTTGTATCACTTCCTCATACGCAGCCGGTTCGTCTTCCACAATAAGATTGACTTCTTTATGACGTGAGATCATAAACCCATACCTCCTAGGTTGTTTTCTGACTCTCTTCGGCTTACGTGGTTCTTGTGTACTCGAAGATTGTGGTACAGTTTCATCCCTGATGAACTGTTTGTGTTCCGTTAAGGAACCAGTGCCTGGAACAGTATTACTCTGATTTTCATCGAGTTTTACTTTCCTCCCACTTACCACTGCATATGGTATTCCTCTTAGGAAAATCGCATGGAGAGCAACAATTAAATTGTTCTCTTGTGAGTTGTATAAGTACTATACTTTGGTTATCCTAGGATAACCTACAAATTAGGCACTTATCAGATTTGGGTTTTAGTTTGGTATCATCCAAACATATACCTAGCATTCCCAAATCCTCAGGAATGAGAAAACCCGGTTTCTTTCATGTTCATATCTAATATGAAGTCTGTCCAACAGATTTTTATGGAACCTTATTCAAAATAAGTTTTGCATTGATTAATGCGTATCCCTAGAAGGAAAATGGTAGCTCAGAGCGACTCATCATTAACCTAACTATGTCCAACAAAGTTCGATTTCTTTGTTCGGACACACCGTCAAATTGAGGTGTTCCGGGAGAAGTCCACTGTGAAAGAATACCATATTTTTCAAATAGTTGAGAAACTTATTGCTCAAGTATCTCCATCACTGTCCAATCGTGATGTTTTAATACTCTTGCCGATCTGTTTTCTTACTTCGTGTCGAAACTCTTTGAATTTATCAAAAGTTTCCGATTTATGTTTCACAAGAAACACATAACCATAACGCGATGCCACATCCGTAAAGGTTTCGAAGTATTCATGTCCACCTCTAGCCTAGCTAGACATGGGCCCACTTATGTCACAATGAACGAGGGCTAACAGATCGGTGGCACTTGTACTTTTACCAAGTAAAAAGTGTTTTAGGCACTTTGCCTAATAAACTAGATTCGTAGACATCATTTGAATTAGAATCAAATTCGTCCTAGTATCCACTCTTCGAAAGTGTGGATATACGAGTCTTGTTAATGTGTCCCAAACAACAATGCCACTTTTAAGTCTCAATAGATTTATTCAATCTGAGCTATTTGTTTGTCATGTTATATGTTTGATATTCATTTATATTCAAAATATAAATACTATTATTCACATCTAATGTGTTTATCTCAATATCATCTTCATAAATAAAACACTTAGTGTTCTAGAATATAAAGGTATACCCGCAATGGGTTATATTAGATATAGAGATAATGTTTCTAGTCAAACTAGGTATATTATAACAGTTTCCTAATTTAAGTACATGCCCCAATGGCAGTTCTAAAACTTAGGTTTCTACGGTTAAAACAGCGACTCTCGTCCCGTTTTCGACTCGTAGGTGGATCTCATTTGAAGCCAGTCTCCTGCTTATCAGCAGATCCCGCACATCAGTATATATGTATGTATCATACTAGTATCAAAATCCAATTTTAAAACTAGTAGCGGTCATGTTTATAACAAACATACCTGAAGCCGGACCCTTGTCCGTCTTCACTTCCTTCATGTATGCCTTGTCTATACGGTAGTCACGCTTCCAGTGACTCTATTTGCCACAGTTTAGGCAGACATCTTGGGATATGTCATTTGTCTTCCTAGAAGACTGTGACGATTTAGCCTTTGCCCTTTTTTTTAGAAGCTCTGGCTCCGTCTCCTAGAGCATAACCATCAACACTCCAAGAGTTTACTCTTGGTTCATAATGAACCTGCCCCAGCTTTCGGGTAGAGACTACAAGATCAAATCTTTGGTAGTCTCAACCACGTAGGTAATGCCCAGCTAACCTAGCTGATCGATGTCAGCAATCATCTGCGACACCTAGTGCTCGATAGATGTACCCTCTGACATACACGAGCGAAAAAGCTTCTTTTGCAATTTGTACTTCTAAGATCTAAGAATAGATCTATGAAGATCCTTTAATTTCAATCATCATGGTATAAGGATCTAATCCTTAGTTTTTAACGACAAAATTAAAGTGTCATTGCGGTAAGCATAACGGATTGAGCACTAAAGTTATCATCACCATGAGTCTTCTAAAACTCATGTTCCACTATTTTCTCAACTCCGGGCTCAGGCCCGAGATGTTTCTCTATCAAATAGAATAACTTCTCAGTTCCCAGGACTATCCTGATGTTCAATTCCCAATCTGACAATTAAACCCGTTTAAAGAAATTTTCTCCCAGGATTATGTTCTAAACGCTAATCTTTCAGTTATCTTGATTCCAATAGTCCAACTATCCAATCAACGATTTCGGGTACAATCAAATATAATGATTACTATAGTCTAACTATATAATCAACTACTCTTTGATTGGTTAAATTCAAATATATTGATTACTATAATCCAATTATATAATCAACTATAAATGAAGTAGTTTGAATACAGTCCAATTGTTTAATTTAAAACAACAATTAAATATTAGTCCAACTAATATATTTATTAATAAATAATGACGAAAAATGAAATGAACGCGTATTGGCAAGTATCTAAACAAAATTGCAAATTTAATACTTACCTCCCACTATTTTTCGGCGAGCCTCTAACCCTCTGTTGAGTACTCGGGAAACCTAGTTTCCTAGTGGGCTAGGATCCCGTTAAATAACACACAACCTTGACTTTGGCCAACAAGCTGTATGATATTTAACTAGGTAGATCTCTAAGATCAATTGGATTTCATCCAATTCCTATATCCAGTAGGTGGACATCCAAGTCCGAAACATATATCCAATATATGCCAATATATCCAATATATTCCCTAACCTTTTTCCTCTGAATCAACTAAGCCTTGACTTTGGCACAACAAGCTTAATGATTCCAGTTAAGCGTGACCCATTGACTTTGGAAAGCTTCGTAATCGATGTCGATGGACAAGAAGTGATCTTGACTTTGGCCAAAAAATCACAACTTGGACAAGACATGCGATATGGAACAAAGCCTTCATGATTCAAACACATCCGCGATGGACAAAGGTCTTGACTTTGGCCAACAAACCAGTGCCAATCTTGGATCTTGAGAATGAATCACTCAATGGAATGAAAACGCTTAATATTTGTTGAGGGTTTTTCGCGTAATTGGCAATCAATTAATTATCTTTGATTATGTCTCATCATACACCCTTAAACATGCATTCTAAAAGCATAATAAGGCGCGGTAAATAAATAAAATAATGATATGCAGATGGATATCTCACAAATTGTTCCTAGAAAAAATCTCTCTCTTTCCTCTCTCCCGCTAGCACTATTCTTACATCTACCCAATTACATAACACTTCTAAAGAAACCTCATTTACATTGAGGGGAATAGGTGAGAAGAGAAATACAAAGAATCAAGAGGTAATAGGCTGGACACGCATGTCCAATTTAATAAATTCTAAATTTATTACAACAATTTCCAAAATTGCCCTCACCCATCTAATATCCATCTGATATACATTATTCATACATCACATCCATGTATTCAACAAAGCATGTTATCAATCAATCTAATCCAATTAATTAATCTTTGATTAATGATCATCTAATGTTCAAACAACGATTTGATTTGCGCGAGTCCAACTCGTTTAAGAATAAGTACTCAAAGTACGAATTCTTGAATTATATCAAACTACAATATTAAATCAAATTTAATTTGTATTCAATACTAATTCTTTATTTAATTCCAAATTAAATAATTACACTTTATTAATGAGCATTTGCGACTTAGATTCTAAATCTACTCTTAATGGATCTCAAACCCCAATTAACATCCAATGTCAATTTAATTAAAGTCCAATGGGCTTTCAATTAATTTATAAGGCATGGACTTTGGCAACCAAAGCCCAATAAAGAATCGCCCTTTGCCACAAAATTAATTTTGGCCCATTAGGCCCAATTAAATTTTAAAGGCCCATTTATTATATTTGGACTTTATGGAAATGGTTTTAGGCCCAATTGGATCCAACCAATTATCCTAAACCAAACTTGGCCCAACCAAGCCCAATAAGCCCAAATACAACATTATTAGTCCATTCCCAATTAAGCCAAATTAATTAAATTCTAATATTCCCAATTTCATAATTTAATTAATTAAAGTGTAATAGCCATAATTAATTAGTTAAATTAATATTTCCAAAACACCAATTACACTAATTAATCATGCTTTAACTAATCAATTTATGTCCAACACAAATTGAAACAAAATCAATTCATTCATGCTTCCATAAGCTCACGACAATTAGCGACTTTTTATATCAATTTTGATTTCAATCCAATAAAATCAAAACCTAATATATCCCATGCATTTTAAACACATCCAATTGTCTAAAATTCAAAATCACCATGACATAAGGTTCATATTGCATTCGGCCAAGCTAATGCATTTGGGGAAAATTAATCCAATTAATTTTTCTTCAATTGATCATGTATAACTCTAAGTTAACATTATATAAGCATACTCAAACAAAAAATTTGATCAAATCATGCTCAAATCAAAATATCCAAATCAAGATTAAGAACCCTAAATTCAATTCCATGCTCAATTATGGCTCTGATACCATTGTTGGGTTTTCTAGGTCAAACCAAGATCAATTAAGCAAGAAATCATGTGAATACGCAAAGTAAAGTAGCGGAAAATACTTACTTTGATCGGCTAAGTGGATGTAGGAGATAACAAAATTTTTGCCTCCAAGCTTCTCCTTTGATGTATGTTGAGCTTCCAAGATTCCAATCTTTGAATCTTGAATTCCAAACTCATGGGAAAGGTTTCCCTAACACCTTAGAATGACTCCATGGATGTGCTAGCACCTTTGATTTTGAAACAAAATCAAGAAGTAAATGAGCCCTAGGCTCACGTCATTGGAGAGAAAATGAGGGCCAATATTCAGCCAAAGAGAGGAATGAGAGAGAGAGAATTATTTTTGTGTAAAATGATAACTTGTGTTTTGATTTTCAAAATATCAAAATGATATATCAAAAATAATATTTGGTAAAAGTCATTCACTTTACCACTTGGTGTGTTTGACAAGTCACCAACAACCCACCAAAACCCATCACCAAAAAGTTAATTAAAATGACAAGTGATGTGACTTGTGATGTGACACGTGGGCCCCACTTGATTCAAAATCTGAGTGGGCCCACAACACATCCCGGGCTCGGGTTCGCTAATTCCGAATTAACGAATTTCCATTGCGACGTAATTAAATCAAATTTAATTAAATAATTATGCCTAGCAAAATTACTATTCACGTCTCTAGCGAATTAATTCTAAATTAACTCGTTCGCCCGAATTAAAATCCAATTTTAAATCTGTTATGAAATCTAATTTCATTTAATATATCGAATATATTATTTTATCAATTAATTCCAAATTAATCTCTCTCTCTCTATTAATCGAATTTTATCCCAGATAAAATTCTCTGTAATTAATCCTAGATTAATTTTCTCTCTCTTCTAATTAATCCCGGATTAATTATCTTCGAGTCATACGTCATCGGTGAATCTTCGGGAAGCGACCCATGAGATCCATGGATATGTTGGCAGTAAATCCGGTCATCGGAATATCTGAATACGTGCGTACCTGGTACCACATTCTTACCGCTTTACAAGACATGGTTGGATTCTAGCAAAGCATCGTGCCTACCCAATTCTCCAGAAATATTCTTTTAAGGAATATGTTATCTATGTCAGGCGTAGTATACGTAGTATTGCGTATTGCGATCCAGTATCGGATGTCACATGCTAGGCCTGGGGCTGAAATTGCGTCTGGCCCAAACGAAGCATATATCGGATCTCTGGTAGCTAGTCTCTATAATCGGATAAACATGACCTAGTCATATTATCCTGATGACTGCAGTACTTAAGAGTACTAGTTATGTATCCTACGTGATCATCATCTCCATATGACTGAAGTGATACTTCATTAGTATCTAATACCCAAATATATGAGAACTATGACGTTACGCTTCCATAACACGCACAAGTGTAATACTAGCCTATTCCGCATTATCGATGTCCAGTCTCGATAATACTACGACTAGGGATATTTAATGATTAAACCTTAGTGGATTAATACTGTCTCATATCTTATTAATCTGGTACTAATCATATGGACTTTTATCATTTATGTATCTTGGTAATCCAATTACAAATGATAAAAGAGCAATTTCTTTTGTCACATAGTTAATTTGTACAACAACACCATGTTCTATACAAATAGTGATGCTATGGGTCATAATTGTCCAACAATCTCTCACTTGGCCAATAGCCAATCACTCAAGTGTCCTACACCTGAACTATATACGAGTCACTCAAACTTCTGCTGAGAAACAACTTTCGTCAGTGGATTTGCATTGTTATCATCTGATGTTATTTATTCGATCATCACATCGCCACGATGTATGATCCAACGAATCAGATGAAATAGTAGAAGTATATTTTTAGATCGTTGATGAGACCATTAATTCTTTAGCCTGTGTTGTAGCCTAGCTCAGCTGCTAACAGAACTACTCCTAACCCAATTAGGATTATATAGATCCAAAGTGTTTCGATTGCTGCCTCAGCTGCAGCAATATTCCGTTTTTGTTGTTTATTCGGCAACAGTATCTTACTTGGAAGATTTCTAACTCACTATTCCGATATTCAAACTATATAGTACCCTTATTACGACTTACAGTCGTTATTTTCGGTTTGGAAACTTGCCGCAGTGAACACAGTCACTTCAAGTTCTCTTTCTCCACGGCTTAAGAAAACATCCTTAGTTCATCTAAGATACTTAAGGATGTTCTTAACATCCAATGTATTAGTTTAACAAATCGGTGGTCCAATGACAATCATCGGTTAAATGAGATTTAATCATTTCCTGAATACAATATTCATTAAATGGATAAGGATATGTGGTGTGATCTCGTATCAGACCATCCTTTACCATATGGAATAAACATCTAATGTTTTTATGATAAAATCTCATAAAGCACACTGTTCTAAGTTATTTACTTTACCGAAAAATTTTCTTAATGTTTATCTTTTCATTAATGACACTACTAGTTACTTTAAAATATGTAACAACTGTTTATACAGAACAAGTAACTATCCAATAGTCACAAGTTCTGATATCAAATATCAGAACAGTTATTAAACATTATTTTAAATAACTAGAGGGGAGATCTGGTATCCAATACCTACAATTGTCGTATTGTGAGAATCAGTATGCTCAATACATAACTATACACATCTCATTTCTCTAAGCTTTATAATTTACGTTCAATTATTCACAACAATTGCAAATAATTGATTGGCAAACTATGTCAAACACGTGACTTCTAAAATTCACTAAAAGCCAAGAAACGTCATTAAAGATAAACAAATACTAAAGGGATTTTCTTATGCCAGTCAAGAATCTCGAGACATGAACTATTCAAGTCAATTCTTTTCTACATAAGAAACAATTCTAACTAGACTATTATATCCTAAACCAGATATCCACTTAGATTATCTAATCGTGACTTAGAAACTAAGTCACAAACCATCTTGATTTTCCAAGAAAATCGGAACAACAGTTCCCGATGGTTTTTAACTAGTCTAACAATATCTAAGTCTACGGTCATTCTAGAACCTATTCTAGAACTACGCAACCATAAGTAAAGTCAGAAAACCTATTCTAATAATAGACATGCAGTGGATTAAAAGCATAAATCTATAAGCAGTATAGAATAAAGGAAAACGAAGGCAGTAAATTCCATAAAATTACGTATTGTCTGAGTTATGGATTTTAACTCAGCAGTGTCTCCCACTACTTTACGTAATACCGTAATCCCCAACAGACAACGGGAATTCAATAATTAAATCGAATTCCATAGTGAGAGTAGGATCCCATGAATATATTTCGACTCACAGCTTTGGTACGATCTCGCCTACGTATATTCATTATGTAGACAACTCTTTGTCAATCACTCTCCAGTGACTCCTGGTTTCGGTCCTGATCGTTTCTCGATGTGACAGCTTTGGCACGTTCACAGGGAGGCGTATCAAGGCTACACTCGCCAATGACAAACTCAAGCTACCGATGTAGTCCTTACAGCTTTGGCACGTTCAGGATTTCCACTTTCACTTGAGTTTATCTAGTATCATTATACAACCGGCATGGATAAAATTCTATCAACTATACCCTCACTGCTTTGGCACGATCTCGGATGTAGCCATAGAAAGTTACCCATAAACTGTATTGACAAGACGGACCAAGAAACATATATCCAATACATGTTACTTTACAGTGATATTTAAAAGCGGGGACTTTCCTATGGAAGTTATACTCTACATCAAATGCAGAATTTTAATCTAAATCATTTTCTAAACATTCCAATTCTACCTATAGAAAATATAACTTAATTTAACAATTAAATTTTCGTTACATATTCGTTAGCGTAAAACCGAATAGTTAAGAAACATATCTAGATTCCTAGCATGTGCGAACATTAAAATTGGATTATATATCAAATATCAAGCATGAGTAATGTAATGGATGAAGCATCAGACCCGCTCTGATACCAATTTTGTTGGGGTTTTGGGCGATGGGAGCAGCGGAAGCGCGGGTTCGGGCGAAATCGTATTTTAAATCTTTTTCAAAATACCGAATAAATTATTCAATATCTAATATGAATAATTTAATCATATTTCACATAAACCTATTTATTCAATATCAAATATAAATATAAATATGGTGAAAACTCGCGAAACTTTTACGAAAATCATTTTTCCGCAAAATAGCCTAAAACGTATTTTTGACCGAATCGACTACCCGACACTTATGGAAAATGCCCAGGTCAGCTCCAATAGTGTCAGGACATTTTACGGGCTGCCCGAGCAGTGACAGAATCATTGTTTTCACAGCCGTCACCCGGTTGGTTCAAAATCCACCCGGTAACGCCGTTTTTGGCCGTTTTCGCTTATTTCAACTCCGAAACACTTTCCGGAAATTGTGCCAACTCCCAAAACACATCCGTTACATTCTTATGACATCAAAATCATCACATAATTTCCAGTTTTGCCTAATCTGATCAGGTGAACCGAAAATGTCATTTTCATGCTTTAAATCCAAAATTTCCAAGATTAGTCAAATTAATCCATCACCAATCAAAGTCCCACCACACATGAAGCAACCAAGAAAAATTCTAGGCTATCTTAGAGTGGATCAATAACTCTAGAATGCCAACTTGTTGTCCAATAATAATTTGAACAAATTGGATGCAAATTACTTTAATTCCACCCAATATCTACTTCACACATGCCTAAACTTCCTTCTCCAACAACCACAAACAAAAGCCCCAATCTTCCACAAACAAAGTAACCCTAGAACATTTCTAAGTGTTCAAGAAAACATGAAAATAATTTACAAGCTTGGGTTGTAGAGGATTACCTTTTAATCTCCCAAACTTCCAAGCTTTTTCTTGAATTTCTTTGTCTTTTCTTCATGGATTTTGAAACTAATTTCTAAACCCAATTTTTTTAAGAAGTCACGACAGTGAGATGGTTGAAGAAGATGATGAAACAAATTTTCTCTCTCCTTTTTATATAAAAAACGAAATAGGGAGTCAAGGGGCAAAATTGTCCTTTTGAAAATTATCAAATAAATTCAATTATAACGTTATATTTAACCAATCTAAATGGCACACATATAAAGCTTATTTAATACATGCAAAATGCTCCAATAAAATATCACCATGTATCAAATGCATAATGAAAATTGGATAAAGTTTGAAAATTTAATTATTTAATTATTTAACATTTAAATAACTAGATAATTAAATAATAAACATATATGTATTTTTATTTACATTAAATAATAAATACATATATTCATGGCATGTGTCAAAATCTCATATAACGAATAATTAATGTGTATCTAATGGTATTATGTATCAAGTACAAATACATAATAATTATTAGCGGACAAAAATTCCATAAAGCATGTGTTTATCGTTTAACGATTAAATGATCCGAATTAACTTATTTAATCCAGTTAAATATAATGAATAATCCGTATTATTCATATCGAGTAGCCCAAGTGCTCAACGAGTACACTTTATATTGTGTGACTCTTTAAGTTTAGGTTTATCCGTCACGAAATCCAATTTCGTGTCCATAATCCACCCACTCATGGATTATGACGACCACGGATAATCTCACTAAATTATACAAGTCGAGGTCATTGCATACTTATAATCCCTTCGTCACAGGACATCCGTATTATACCTGGGATATAGATGAGAACGTCAAATCTGTTCGGTATAATACAGTCGACTTTCAATTTACGATCACGAAATAACACTCGGAACTGGTTTCCGATGTTATACCACGACCATGGATTTACTAGATCATAAACACGTGAGGATGCCTATGCGCTGTACACAGGACTGACGGATCCTATCTTGATACGCACTGGATATCATGAGAATCAGTCCACACCCAACGAACAGGCGGAGGTCTGATCATGGATAGATCGTTGACGTGACTGCCATCAAAGTGTAGAGGATAACTTATATATCCCACTGTGGTATCTCAAGTCGAATGACCACTATGCTCGCTCAACTCGAGAAGGTTCATATTGATGTTGGTGTACCATCTATTAGGAAACCTTTAGTGAGTCGTTCAGTGTCTTATCAAATAAACATGTACATGTCTATACGAGTCTCCCAAGACTCATGGTTCACTGGGATAAACCATCGGACCAAGTCACGATATACGACATGTACTGGTCTCAGCGGATTTTACTAACCGACCCGTGTTATTAAATCTTGACCAGGAACTTTATTTAAGGATATACATCATATAGTGCATTTCCCAATGTCAATTACATACTATGTTGTAACTGTGCACTATATCGTAAATCCTAGGGTCTTTGTCTAATAGACACATATCACTAAACCGGATTTAGTTTCGGTCTGATCGGCATCAGATATCTAATCGTAATTAGACCGAATATGTGTATAAAAGACAAGGGTGCTACCATTAAATTAGTAATATTTATGGAAAATAGAATTGTTTATATTTATGAATAGGACATAAATACGATCCGGATTGGCACTCTGAGCACCAACCCTAACAATATATACTTAAAATATTCATCTGATTCGTTTGGATCATACATCGTGGCGATGTGATGATCGAATAAATCGCATCAGATGATAACACTGCAAATCCGCTGACAAAAGCCTTTCCTCAGTAGAAGTTTGAGCGAACCGTACATAGTTCGGGTGTAGGACACTTGAGTGATTGGCTATAGGGCAAGTGGGAGATTGTTGGACAATTATGACCCATAGCATCACTATTTGTATAGATCAGGGTGTTGTTGTACAAATTTACTATGTGACAAAGGAAATTGCCCTTTTATCATTTGTAATTAGATTATCAAGATATATAAATGATAGAATGTCCATATGATTAGTTCCGGATTGAGATGATATGAGACAATATCAATCCACGAAGGTTTAATCATTAAATATCCCTAGTCAGAGTATTATCGAGATTGGACATCGATAATGCGTAAAAGACTAGTATTACACTTGTGCGCATTGTGGGAGCATAACGGCATAGTTCTCATAAATTTGGGTATATGATAATCATGCAAGTGTAATAGGAGGTTGTGTTTACCGATGGTACGGGAACAGCTTCGCTCTGGATAGACCCCTCGGAATTCCATTGGTAGTATGACTATGTGTTTATGGAAGTCCGAATCAGGGTAGGTGTATTTGGTCTTAACCTGAGACTTGCACCGCTAATACTTGCGACAATCAATATACTTTGGTTTTGGTCGTCCAGGGCTTTAGCAGGTTCTGTGTACGCCTCTTCTGGGTATATTGAGAATCGTAATGTATTGGGTGTGATGTCAAGACGGAAGTATCACGCCAGTCATAGTGGAGATGATGATCACGTAGGATACGGAACTGGTGCTCTTTTATGCTGCAGCTATCGGGATATTATGACTAGGTCATGTTTATCTGATTATAGAGACTAGTTACCATAGATCCGATATGTGCTTCGTACGGGGCAGACACAATTCCAGCCTCAGGCCTTGCACGTAGGGATGGCAGGCAGACCCGGACCCGGCCCGAGTCCGCATGGGCCCGGAAGATCCGGGTACGGTTAGACCCGGATCCGCATCATTCCGGGTCCGAATAATTCCTGACCCGGGTACCCGGGACCCGGAAAAAAAAAACAAAAAATAAAACAAAAAATAAAACAAAACTCGGATTCACTGTCACTTTTAACCCTAAATTAATCCCTCTCTCTGGCCTCATTCGACTCAATCCCTCTGATTCTCCCATATCAATTGCGCCATTTGCTGATGATAACTTCTTGATATGGTTAATGGGAAAGTTCCAGCCCAGCTGCAATGGAGATGGCAAGACAGTTTCTAAAGAAGTTGGTCACTAAGGATTATTTTATTCTAAATTTAAATAACAGCCAAGAGGATTCAAGCTCGAATTCTCAACCGAAATCCAATTTAATAAAACGCTTCGAAACCAAAAACAAAAAGGCCATTCATTTTTTCAGAAAATTTAATAGTGGAATTGGAGTAAAAAAAAAGGCAAGTTGCGGATTTCGGGTCCGGATCCGGGTATACCCGGGTCCATTCCGGGTCTACCTGGGTCCGGACCCGGAAGTGCTTAACCGGGTCCATATCTGAACCCGGGTCCGTCGAGTCACTTGCGGATCCGGGTCCGGATCTGGAATTTGCCATCCCTACTTGCACGTGACATCCGATACTGGATCGTAATACGCAATACTACGTATACTACGCCTGATATAGATCACATATTCCTTTAAGAATATTTCTGGAGAATTGGGTAGGCACGATGCTTTGCTAGAAGCCAACCATGTCTTGTAAATCGGTAAAAACATAAGTACTAGGTACGTACGTGATCGGATAGTCTGACGACCGGATTTACTGCCAACATATCCAGGGATCTCATGGGTCGCTTCCCGAAGATTCACCGATGACGTATGACTCGCACTTTATTAATCTGGGATTAATATATGAGAGAGAAAATTAATCTTGGATTAATTACGGAGATATTTTATCTGGGATAAAATATTATTTAAAGAGAGAGAACGATTAATTTGGAATTAATCGATAAAATAATATATTCGATATATTATACGAAATTGGATTTTGACGCGGAATTGAAATTAGATTTCAATTCGGGCGAACGAGTTAATTTAGAATTAATTCGTTAGCGACGTGAATAGTAATTTTTCTAGGCAAAATTATTTAATTGAATTTGATTTAATTACGTCGCAATGGAAAATTCGTTAATTTGGAATTAGCGAACCCGAGCCCGGGAGTGTTTGCGGGCCCACTCGCATTTCGAATTCAAGTGCGGCCCACAAGTCACATCTAGCGTCAAATCATTAGTCACTTTGATTGATGTGATGTCTAGTCACTTTGAGTGATGTGATGTCTAGTCACTTTTGATGTGAATAGTGATGGTGGTGGTTAGAAGGCATTAATTGCCTTTTGGCACCAAAAATTGGTTGACCTTTTTGAAAGGCAAATACCAAATTTTTGGTATATGTTTATTATTGATTTTGAAAATCAATACCAACACACAACACACTTGCCCTTCTCTCTCTCCACTCACGGTTTGGAACCATTTTCCCTCATCTCCGTCTCTCGGCTTTGAAGCCAATTTTCTTCCTATTTTCTTGGCAAGGCCGAGTGTTAGAAGAAGATAAATGGAAGATTTGTGGCAATTCTTTCCAATGCTAGCACATAAAGAGTCATCCAAGGTGATAGGGAAACCTATTCATGAGCATGGAATCACAACACAAAGCTTGGATCTTGGAGGACATCCATGGAGGTTGACCGAAATCACAAGGACCTAAAAAAAGGAGAAACCAGAGAGCTTCATCAAGGGAGCAAAGGGCTTGTGTTCCTCGCATCGCATAACCGATCAATGTAAGTATGATTCTGCCATACTTTTATGAGTATTCACACATATTTCATTGCTTGAAATCGATCTTGGGACTAACCTAGAAACCCAACAGCTGGTTCATCTTCCTCAATAAGATTGACATCTTTATGAGGTGAGATCAGAAACCCATACCTCCCAGGTTGTTTTTTGACTCTCTTCGGCTTACGTGATTCTTATGTATTCGAAGATTGTGGTACAGTTTCATCCCTGATGAACTGTTTATGTTTCGTTAATGAATCGGTGCCTGGAACAGTATTACTCTGATTTTCATCGAGTTTTACTTTCCTCCCACTTACCACTGCATATCGGTATTCCTCTTAGGAAAACTGCATGGAGAGCAACAATTAAATTGTTTCTTTGTGAGTTATAAGTACTATACTTTGGTTATCCTAGGATAACCTACAAATTAGGCAATTATCAGATTTGGGTTTTAGTTTGGTATCATCCAAACATATACCCAGCACTCTCAAATCTTCAGGAATGAGAAAACCCGGTTTCTTTCCTGTTCATATCTAATATGAAGTCTGTCCAACAGATTTTTATGGAACCTTATTCAAAATAAGTTTTGCACTGATTAATGCGTATCCCTAGAAGGAAAATGGTAGCTCAGAGTGACTCATCATTAACCTAACTATGTCCAACAAAGTTCGGTTTCTCTGTTCGGACACACCGTCAAATTGAGGTGTTCCGGGAGAAGTCCACTGTGAAATAATATCATACTCTTTCAAATGGTTGAGAAACTTATTGCTCAAGTATCTCCATCACAGTCCAATCATGATGTTTTAATACTCTTGCCCATCTGTTTTCTTACTTCGTGTTCTTTGAATTTATCAAAAGTTTCCGATTTATGTTTCACAAGAAACACATAACCATAACGCGATGCCATATCCGTAAAGGTTTCGAAGTATTCATGTCCACCTCTAGCCTAGCTAGAGATGGGCCGACTTATGTCACAATGAACGAGGGCTAACAGATCGGTGGCACTTGTACTCTTACCAAGTAAAATGTGTTTTAGGCACTTTGCCTTATAAACTAGATTCGTAGGCATCATTTGAATTAGAATCAAATCTGTCCTAGTATCAACTCTTCGAAAGTGTGGATATACGAGTTTTGTTAATGTGTCCCAGACAACAATGCCACTTTTAAGTCTCAACAGATTAATTCAATCTGAGCTATTTGTTTGTCATGTTATATGTTTGAGATTCATTTATATTCAAAATATAAATACTGTTATTCACATCTAATGTGTTTATCTCAATATCATCTTCATAAACAAAACACTTAGTGTTCTAGAATATAAAGGTATACCCGCAATTGGTTATACTAGATATAGAGATAATGTTTCTAGTCAAACTAGGTACATTATAACAGTTTCCTAATTTAAGTACATGCCCCAAGGGCAGTTCTAAAACTTAGGTTTCTACGGTTAAAACAGCGACTCTCGTCCCGTTTCCGAATCGTAGGTGGATCTCATCTGAAGCCAGTCTCTTGCTTATCAGCAGATCCCGCACATCAGTATATATGTATGTATCATACTAGAATCAAAATCCAATTTTAAAACTAGTAGTGGTCATGTTTATAACAAACATACCTGAAGTCGGACCCTTGTCCGTCTTCACTTCCTTCATGTCTGCCTGTCCATACGGTAGTCACGCTTCCAATGACTCTGTTTGCCACAGTTTAGGCAGACATCTTGGGATATGTCATTTGTCTTCCTAGAAGACTGTGACGATTTTGCCTTTGCCCTTTTTGTCTTTTAGAAGCTCTGGCTCCGCCTCCTAGAGCATAGTCATCAACTCTCCAAGAGTTTACTCTTTGTTCATAATGAACCTGCCCCAGATTTCGGGTAGAGACTACAAGATCAAATCTTTGGTAGTTCGGCCACGTAGGTAATGCCCAGCTAACCTAGCTGATCGATGTCAGCAATCATCTGCGACACCTAGTGCTCGACAGATGTACCCTCTGACATACGCGAGCAAAAGAGCTTCTTTTGCAATTTGTACTTCTAAGATCTAATAATAGATCTATAAAGATCCTTTAATTTCAATCATCATGGTATAAGGATCTAATCCTTAGTTTTTGACGACAAAATTAAAGTGTCATTGCGGTAAGCATAACGGATTGAGCACTAAAGTTATCATCACCATGAGTCTTCTAAAACTCATGCTCCACTATTTTCTCAACTCCGGGCTCAGGCCCGAGATGTTCTCTATCAAATAGAATAACTTCTCATTTCCCAGGACTATCCTGATGTTCAATTCCCAATCTGAAAATTAAAGCCGTTTAAAGACATTTTCTCCCAGGATTATGTTCTACACGCTAATCTTTCAGTTATCTTGATTCCAATAGTCCAACTATCCAATCAACGATTTCGGGTATAATCAAATATAATGATTAATATAGTCTAACTATATAATCAACTACTATTTGATTGGTTAAATTCAAATATATTGATTACTATAATCCAATTATATAATCAACTATAAATGAAGTAGTTTAAATACAGTCCAACTGTTTAATTTAAAACAACAATTAAATATTAGTCCAACTAATATATTTATTAATAAGTAATGACGAAAAAATGAAATGAACGCGTATTGGCAAGTATCTAAACGAAATTGAAAATTTAATACTTGCCTCCCACTATTTTTCGGCGAGCCTCTAACCCTCTGTTCAGTACTCGGGAAACTAGTTTCCTAGTGGGCTAGGATCCCGTTAAATAACACACAACACCTTGACTTTGGCCAACAAGCTGTATGATATTTAACTAGGTAGATCTCTAAGATCAATTGGATTTCGTCCAATTCCTTGATCCAGTAGGTGGACATCCAAGTCCAAACATATATCCAATATATGCCAATATATCCAATATTTCCCTAACTTTTTTTCCTCTAAATCAACTAAGCCTTGACTTTGGCACAACAAGCTTAATGATTCCAGTTAAGCGGACCCATTGACTTTGGAAAGCTTCGTAATCGATGTCGATGGACAAGAAGTGATCTGACTTTGGCCAACAATCACAACTTGGACAAGACATGCGATATGGAACAAAGCCTTCATGATTCAAACACATCCGCGATGGACAAAGGTCTTGACTTTGGCCAACAAACCAGTGCCAATCTTGGATCTTGAGAATGAATCACTCAATGGAAGGAAAACGCTTAATATTTGTTGAGGGTTTTTCGCGTAATTGGCAACCAATTAATTATCTTTGATTAGGTCTCATCATACACCCTTAAACATGCATTCTAAAAGCATAATAAGGCGCGGTAAATAAATTAATAATGATATGCATATGGATATCTCACAAATTGTTCCTAGAACAAATCTCTCCATTTCCTCTCTCCCGCTAGCACTTTCTTACTTCTACCCAATTACATAACACTTCTAAAGAAACCTCATTACATTGAGGGGAATAGGTGAGAAGAGAAATACAACAAGAATCAAGAGGTAATAGCTGGACACGCAGGTCCAATTTAATAAATTCTAAATTTATTATAACAATTTCCAAAATTGCCCTCACCCATCTAATATTCATCTGATATACATTATTCATACATCACATCCATGTATTTACACAAAGCATGTTATCAATCAATCTAATCCAATTAATTAATCTTTGATTAATGATCATCCAATGTTCAAACAACGATTTGATTTGCGCGAGTCCAACTCGTTTAAGAATAAGTACTCAAAGTACGAATTCTTGAATTATATCAAACTACTATATTAAATCCAATTTAATTTGTATTCAATACTAATTCTTTATTTAATTCCAAATTAAATATTACACTTTATTAATGAGCCTTGCGACTTAGATTCTAAATCTAATCTTAATGGGTCTCAAAGCCCAATTAACATCCAATGTCAATTTAATTAAAGTCCAATGAGCTTTCAATTAATTTATAAGGCATGGACTTAGCAACCAAAGCCCAATAAGGAATCACCATTTGCCACAAAATTAATTTTGGCCCATTAGGCCCAATTAAATTTTAAAGGCCCATTTATTATATTGGACTTATGGAAATTGTTTTTAGGCCCAATTGGATCCAACCAATTATCCTAAACCAAACTTGGCCCAACCAAGCCCATTAAGCCCAAATACAACATTATTAGCCCAATTCCAAATTAGCCCAATTAATTAAATTCTAATATTCCAAATTTCATAATTTAATTAATTAAAGTGTAATAACCATAATTAATTAGTTAAATAAATATTTCCAAAACACCAATTACACTAATTAATCATGCTTTAACTAATCAATTTATGTCCAACACAAATTGAAACAAAATCAATCCATTCATGCTTCCATAAGCTCACGGCAATTAAGGACTTTTTATATCAATTTTGATTTCAATCCAATTAATCACAAACTAATATATCTCATGCATTTTAAACACATCCAATTGTCTAAAATTCAAAATCACCATGACATAAGGTTCATATTGCATTCGGCCAAGCTAATGCATTTGGGGAAAATTAATCCAATTAATTTTTCTTCAAATTGATCAAGTATAACTCTAAGTTAACATTATATAAGCATACTCAAACAAAAAATTTGATCAAATCATGCTCAAATCAAAATTACCCAAATCAAGATTAAGAACCCTAAATTCAATTTCATGCTCAATTATGGCTCTGATACCATTGTTGGGTTTTCTAGGTCAAACCAAGATCAATTAAGCAAGAAATCATGTGAATACGCAAAGTAAATTAGCGGAAAATACTCACTTTGATCGGCTAAATGGATGTATGAGATAACAAAAGTTTTGCCTCCAAGCTCTCCTTTGATGTATGTTGAGCTTCCAAGCTTCCAATCTTTGAATCTTCAATTCCAAACTCATGGGAAAGGTTTCTCTAACACCTTAGAATGACTCCATGGATGTGCTAGCACCTTTGATTTTGAAACAAAATCAAGAAGTAAATGAGCCCTAGGCTCACGGCATTGGAGAGAAAATGCGGGCCAATATTCGGCCAAAGAGGAGAATGAGATAGAGTGAATTATTTTTCTGTAAAATGATAAATTGTGTTTTGATTTTCAAAAAATCAAAATGATATATCAAAAATAATATTTGGTAAAAGTCATTCACTTTACCAACTTGGTGTGTTGGACAAGTCACCAACAACCCACCAAAACCCATCACCAAAAATTTAATTAAAGTGACAAGTGATGTGACTTGTTATGTGACACGTGGGCCCCACTTGATTCAAAATTCGAGTGGGCCCGCAAAAAATCTCGGGCTCGGGTTCGGTAATTCCGAATTAACGAATTTCCATTGTGA
This sequence comes from Zanthoxylum bungeanum, assembly GCA_019454045.1. Lineage (NCBI taxonomy): Eukaryota > Viridiplantae > Streptophyta > Magnoliopsida > Sapindales > Rutaceae > Zanthoxylum > Zanthoxylum bungeanum. The sequence goes on along the minus strand of SKCR01026795.1, from coordinate 7,659 downwards.
CGTAATTAAATCAAATTTAATTAAATAATTATGCCTAGCAAAATTACTATTCACGTCGCTAGCGAATTAATTTTAAATTAACTCGTTCGCCCGAATTAAAATCCAATTTTAATTCCGTTATGAAATCTAATTTCATTTAATATATCGAATATATTATTTTATCGATTAATTCCAAATTAATCTCTCTCTCTATTAATCGAATTTTATCCCAGATAAAATTCTCCATAATTAATCCTAGATTAATTTTCTCTCTCTTCTAATTAATCCCAGATTAATTATCTTCGAGTCATACGTCATCGGTGAATCTTCGGGAAGCGACCCATGAGATCCCTGGATATGTTGGCAGTAAATCCGGCCATAGGAATATCCAAATACGTGCGTACCCGGTACCACGTTCTTACCGATTTACAAGACATGGTTGGCTTCTAGCAAAGCACCGTGCCTACCCAATTCTCCAGAAATATTCTTTTAAGGAATATGTAATCTATGTCAGGCGTAGTATACGTAGTATACGTAGTATTGCGTATTGCGATCCAGTATCGGATGTCACATATTAGGCCTGGGGCTGAAATTGTGTCTGCCCCGTACGAAGCATATATTAGATCTCTGGTAACTGATGAGTGGTAAATCTATCACTATTTCACACTCATTTAACCTAATATTTTGTATAGTTTCTCGGGTTTTGTGAACGTTTTGATGTGTTTTGTGTTATTTTGCAGATAAATAAAGTTGGGAAAGCATTGGAAGTAATTTGGGGCCAAAATAGAGGAAAAATGACAAAGGATAATTTTGTAATTTGTCAGCGTCGCGACGCCAAAACCCTACGCGTCGCAACGCCTAAAGTGAGCTGGTCATGCTAACGTGCACTGAGAGACACGTGTCAGAATCTGAGAAATTAGACTTGCTAACGTGCGCCGACCTTGCTAACGTGCGTCGTGCCACGTGTCATCATCACAGAAGATTAGCTAAAATGCGCCGTCTGCCACGTGTCGAAATCTCATTGAACCAAAGAAAGCGCGTGCCACGTGTCGAGTTCTCATTGGATCGAATCACCGGCGAATCACATGCTGCCACGTGTCAATCTCTCAGTGGACCAATCCTAAGCGCGTACCACGTGTCAGATGTTCATTGGACCGAAAGCTCAGCTAATCACCGTGTGCCACGTGTCGACTTCTCATTGCACCACCTTCACCGCGTGACACATGTTACCACCTGATTCCCCCGACGAAACATGCGTGGTCAACCCATAATTGGAACTTAATCTTAATGAATCCAGGTAATTTGGTTGACATAGACATATGGTTCAATTAGGTTATATTGGGTATTTGCGTCTGACCATCGACAGAGGCTTTTGCATATTTTCGTGTTCCAGGTTAGCAAATTAATTTATTACACATAGATAAGAGATTCAATCATCTTTATAATAATATTGTGTGGAGTCACGACCTAGATCCTTGAGTCTTTTCTTTTATTTTCCTTAGTATTTTCTTTTGAGTCTGTTTTTATTTTATTTTGCAAAACCACATTCAACCAACCAAAATCAATCAATTCCCTTCTCCCTATAATTAGATACTTGTAAATAAATAGTATCAATAATTAATAGCAACAGTAAGAATTAAGTCCTCGTGGGATCGATATTTTTATACTACTTGAACGATACGTGCGCTTGCGTTATACGTGTGTGTTTATGTCTGTCAAGTTTTTGGCGCCGTTGCCAGTGACTTATTTTTCTTGAGTTATTAATTTTGAAGCTATCTAATTTACTTGTATCTAATTTTCTTTATCTGTAATTTTTATTTCTTTATTGTGTTTTCAGGTGATTGAAAAATGGAACATTATTGGGAGATTGAAAGATTACGAGTTTTACTAGAAGAAGATACACCCCAAATCTGGGAGCAACAGTCCGGTTTTCTGAGGCCTGTTGACCAGCCTAACAATTATCACTGGATGTCAGAATCAAGCAATACTACATTTTCTCATCAGAACGAAATGGGGAGATGTGTAATTTATGATGGTAACCACTTGAGCGATCAATACATATACTTTTCAGAGTGGCAGAATTATCAGAATCATTTAAGGTATGAAGAACCATCATATTTTCCATCTTATCCACCATTTACCGACGATATTCATCAACAATCAGAACCATCAGAAGAAGATCAGATGGTTGACATGCTCAAAGATTGGAACAAGAAACGAGATGAAGAGTTGGATATAATGCTTGAAACATGCCAGAAGCATTCAAAAGTATTCAGAGACAGTCAGAATTCATTCAGAGACTGACAGAACAAACGAGACAATTAACAGAAAACCAGAACTACATACCTCAAGAACCAGTTTCAGATGACACTGATGAAGCCTTCGAGTACCAATCATTTCACAATGACACTTCAACAGATGATGAGGCTGAGCAGAATCAAGAATCAGAGGTATCAGTTCAGGAGCCCAAACCAGCGAAGTCTCGATTTGATTTTTATTATTCTGACTCTGACGATACTGAAACTGAGCTGTTTGTACCAACTGCATCAACATTTGAGGATGGAATTTTGTATCCTCAAAATGAAGATCTTGGAGCATCAATTGCATAAATGTTTGAAGAAGATCTACCTGAGCCAATCATTTCACCAGATCAGAGAATGAAGACCTAAAATCTGACATTTCATTTCATCCTCAGGTTGATAATTTTGAAGCATGCATTTCACAGATGACAAATGAAGAGCTGAATACGGAAATTTTAAAATACAGCTGTGAAGAAAAGGTGGAGCAAGAAGCATAGCAAATGGAGGAGCAAATGTCTGAACTTATTAAAGATCCAGAGCATTCAGAAGAAACATCATTGTTTTGGGGAGTACAATATAGAGATATCACCCAGAAGCTTGATAGAATGGAACTTCCATTCCTAGTCAAGCACCATACAAGACCTCCTGATTTTCTTTCTTTCTTTTCAGGAACCACTGCAGCAACAAAGATTAAAAAGGTGGCACGACCACTGAATGAGACAAAACTCTTTTTATCACCTTACTGTTGGAAGAGACCCTTCAAAAGCAACGCTCATGGGATTGTCTTTAATCGGACATCCAAAACGACGCTGAAACCTCCTTGACAGATGGATTTCAGTCACGTCTGGCTGAAGACGAAAAATTTAGCGCTAGCAGGGAGGCAACCCATGCAATAATTTTAATTATTTATTGTTTTGTGTGTACATTTTATAGAATTATTTTTAATTGTGTTATTTTTTCAAGAAAAAAAATAAAAACGGAATATTTCATGACAAAGCAAGCCAGTGCAAGCGGAATTTTCACAAAATAAAAATTTTGACAAAATCACGAAGATATAAAGTCAATCCAGTAGAGACGGCCGAGTAAGGAGTCAGCTCTTGAGACGCGTCCCAGTGGATGTATCTGTCGAAAGACTTAGTTTTGCCAAAAAAAAAAAAAAAATCTTGCGTCGCGACGTGAAAACCCTGCGCGTCGCGACACCAGAGCCTAAACCAGCAACCGCCGAGACAGATCTCATTTCCCTCATTCAGATCTCACCATTTTCTCTCAACCCACGACCAACTGAGTCAAGCCGAGCCAATCTACCAGAAACCGAGATTCATCACAGTCAAACTGACCCATCGCCGAGCCACTACCGTGAGCCACCGTCAAACCAAGATCCACACTGCTGCAACCGAAACCAAGCCGTGCCGAGCAACCATCACCGAGACATACCAAGTCAAGACCAAACCAAAAAAATCGAGAGCTAACAACACCCACAGTCGAGATCTGCCCAGAAACCGAGACACCAACCACCACAGTCGAGCCTCCATCCCCACCGTGAGCCGAATCATCCAACCGAGAGCCCACAGCCGATTCACCCATCACCGAGGCATACCTAGTCAAGTCGCGAACCCCCTCTGCCGAGACACAACAACCCCTTACCGAGACCATACTGAACCACAGAACCACCCCTTACCGAGACCGAGCCATCCTTGCCAATTCCACCAAGCAGCGAGACACCCACTGCCGAGCCCAAAACCGAAGACACAGGTCCGAATTTTAAATTATCAACATTAAAAATTTGAAGAAAATTTGGTAATTTTTGTGGTATTGGGAGTGTTGGATTCGATTGGTTGGACTTTGGAAGTGTTGGATTTGTGAATTTTGTAGATTTGGGGGCGAAGTTGGATGTTAGTTTTAGGGTGAATTTGGGGAAATTTTGAGTTTTTAGAGGACATTTTGTCCAAATTTTTACTGAAAATGGACAAATAGCGATCGTGGTAAGAAGCATAATAATTGGACATATATCTTAATCGGTAATTTTTCTGTAAAATTTCAGCTAACCAAGTACTATCTTCTACATTCTACTTCTACTGTTTAAGACATTGGGGACAATGTCTCATTTAGGTTTGGGGGAGAGAATTAGTTAATTAGTATCTTGTTTTTAGTTTTTTTTTTATTTTTAGTCCAAAATTTTTAGAAAAAAAAAATTGAAAATTTTTCAAAAATTACAAAAATATTTTGGGTTTTTGTGTTTTTTTTTTTACTAAAAAGGTGAAATTGGTAAGATAGCTGAGTAAGGAGTTTCCACTCCTGAGACGTATTTCAAACCTAATTCGGAACAAATTAATTTTTGTTTATTTCCTTTTGAATTATTTAATTTGTCAATTCTCCATAAAATTGACTAAAATGGATCTTCATATGCTCAGTTAGCATATATTATCAACATACATAGTAACATACGGACATGAGCTAAAATTGAAAAGTTTGTAATATTCAGTGCTCTAGTTTAATTGGAGGAAGCATCTCAAAAAGTGATACAGTAAAAAAAAAAATCTGAGATCCGAGTAATTAAGTCTGTAGGGGTGTCTTAACACCTAGTGCCCTAAAGCCAACTGGTTTGGGAGTCACTGGCCCAAAGCTCGCTACATGGATCAAAGATGCTGCAAAAATATATATATATCTGAAGTCTGAGTAATTAAGTCCGTAGGGGTGTCTTAACACCTGGTGCCCTAAAGCCAACTGGTTTGGGAGCCACCGACCCAACATTCGCTACATAGATGGAAGATATTGTATATAAATAAAAAAAATCAAAGAAAAAATCAGAAAAATCAGAAAATTTATTCCAGTGCTACAAAAAGGTGTGAAATCTGATAGAACTTTAGGACAAAAATATTACTCTCTTATCAACTGCACTTATGACTGTTGTGGGCAAAAATAAGTTGTTTAATATTATGTTGGCTCTGTATATGAAGAATGGTAAATATAATCGGAGAATTTACTTATTCAGTAATTTAGAAAGAAACAAAACAACTAGTAACTTGGAGTAGAAATTTCACCTGATTAGTCACTAACTTCTTTATTCTCGTTTCGCTTGTCTTTTTGCTTTTGTGTGCATTAGTTTTACTACATTTTTACTTTTGTAAAATGTTTGTGGGTATCATTGATGTAAACCCTCACGAGACTACAACTCGTCCACTAGGGACACCTATGGGTTTAAAGGCTTGTTGCATACGCTAAATGCAACCGTGATCCCTACGAAAATGGCTTAGTTAAATTTTATTATGTTATTTTAGTTTGTGTTTTGCTCGAGAATTAGCAAAATGTTAGGTTTGGGGGTGTGATGAGTGGTAAATCTATCACTATTTCTCACTCATTTAACCTAATATTTTGTATAGTTTCTCGGGTTTTGTGAACGTTTTGATGTGTTTTGTGTTATTTTGCAGATAAATAAAGTTGGGAAAGCATTGGAAGTAATTTGGGGCCAAAATAGAGGAAAATGACAAAGGGCAATTTTGTAATTTGTCAGCGTCGCGACGCCTAAAGTGAGCCGGTCATGCTAACGTGCGCCGAGGGACACGTGTCAGACTCTGAGAAATTGAACTTGCTAACGTGCGCCGACCTTTATAACGTGCGTCGTGCCACGTGTCATCATCACAGAAGATCAGCTAAAATACGTTGTCTGCCACGTGTCGAAATCTCATTGAACCAAAGCAAGCGCGTGCCACGTGTCGAGTTCTCATTGGATCGAATCACTGGAAAATCACATGCTGCCACGTGTCAATCTCTCAATGGACCAATCCTAAGCGCGTACCACGTGTCAGATGTTCATTGGACCGAAAGCTCAGCTAATCACCATGTGCCACGTGTCGACTTCTCATTGCACCACCTTCACCGCGTGACACGTGTTACCACCTGATTCCGCCGACGAAACACGCGTGGTCAACCCGCGTGGACCAAAGACGCGTGCTGGTGTCCCGACGCCAAGCACTTTGGCGTCGCGACGCCAGAAGCCGAATGTGCCTATAAATTGAGCTCCTCTTCACTTCATTTCTTGTGTTTTCCTTGGGATTTTTTCCCTGATTTCATAGGAAGCATCTTGTTTTGTAATATTAAAATTATGTATTTTTATTTTTAGTTTTTATTACAGCTTTTTATTTATTTACTTTATAGTTAAATTTCCGTTGGGGTAAAAGGTGAAACCCTTAATATAATTATCTAGGTAATCTCACTTATTTATAATTTATAAATTATAATTTAACCAGATTAATTAATGAGAGACTTTATTACCGCCTATATGGTCGGTCTAAATATAAATTATTTTACCGCCTATATGGCTGGTCTTTATGTGACAGATAATTATCGCCTATATGGCTGGTGTAGTTGGACTAAATGGATTACCGCCTTTATGGCTGGTTTTAATTGTTTAACATTATTAATTCCTGAGAAAGCAGAACATAAAATAATTTATATATTATAATAAATGAGATTCCTAGATAAGAAATATTAAATGTGGATCCTCTAATCCCATCATTTTATTTTATTCTAGGGAAGTGATGAAACACAATATCCACACACTTAATAATTGATTTTCTTTATTATGGGTAATTATTTAGTTTGTTTATTGAGTCTTAAGCTTAATGCTTCTTGTTGTCTGATCACCAATAAGATTGATGTGGTAAACTTAAAATGAACTAGAGATAGGGATTTTAAGTTTCAGCCTTAGACTTAATAACCCACGATCATCCTTGAGGATAGATAACCCTTTAATAGATTTCCTTACAGGATAGACATATACCTGTCGGGCGGGGGTAGCCATAATTGGAACTTAATCTTAATGAATCCAGGTAATTTGGTTGACATAGACATATGGTTCTATTAGGTTATATTGGGTATTTGCGTCTGGCCATCGACAGAGGCTTTTGTATATTTTTGTGTTCCAGGTTAGCAAATTAATTTTTACACATAGATAAGAGATTCAATTCATCTTTATAATAATATTGTGTGGAGTCACGACCCTAGATCCTTGAGTCTTTTCTTTTATTTTCCTTAGTATTTTCTTTTGAGTCTGTTTTTATTTTATTTTGCAAAACCACATTCACCAACCAAAATCAATCAATTCATTTCTCCCTATAATTAGATACATGTAAATAAATAGTATCAATAATTAATAACAACAGTAGGAATTAAGTCATTGTGGGATCGATATTTTTATACTACTTGAACGATACGTGCGTTTGCGTTATACATGTGTGTTTACGCCGGTCAGTAACTAGTCTCTATAATCGGATAAACATGACCTAGTCATATTATCCCGATGACTGCAGTACTTAAGAGTACTAGTTTCGTATCCTACGTGATCATCATCTCCATATGACTGAAGTGATACTTACATATT
>SKCR01026794.1:0-62661 GCA_019454045.1 Zanthoxylum bungeanum | reverse complement strand
AGTTTTTTTTTTTTTTTAATTGTTTCAAGATGTGATCTTGTGATTCTTTATGCCATTTCTTGACTTGGTGGTGGTAAAAAGAGAAATGGGACCATGTTTAGGATAGCTTTGTTTGTTGGAATTGGGGCCCAATATCATGTGAGAAATGTATAACATGTCGGTAGTCGCTATCATAAACAATTGATGCATACTAAATTTATTTCAGTTCTTCAACTTTATATAGCCTTAGCTATAGCTTTTATCCATCTCATTGCCTTTGCAATTGATGTAAAAAAAAAAAATCCATCTTCTTTTGTTGCACTGGTAAATCATATTCTTAAACTCGTAGTATTTGATTGGTTTTTGTTTAATCAAATTGATGTTAACTGGGTCTAATTAATAATCTCAAAATTATTTGTAGGCAAATTGAGTTGTGAAATTGAATTTAACCAAATATTGAACTCGCCTCTTCTTTATGTTTTGTGTTGCTTAGTTTAATATCTACAATAATGAATGAAATGAAACTGGAGCTTGGAATTTAGTTATTTCTGTAGTTGGAGCTTTTAATGTGACTAATTTTTGACTATTGTATATTTAGGTAATTAATTATTTCTGGCATAATGAAGCAGAAAGATGGGAAACCAATTGCTCCATCTGATAAAAAGTCCAGGATTGTCTCTTTGACTGCACTTTTTGTTGTATTATGTGGGTTTTCGTTTTATCTTGGTGGGATCTTTTGTTCTGAGAGAAACAGAGTCGAGGTTAGGGATGTCCGCAAATCAGTCCCATCTCCCAAGGATCCAGCTGTTGCTCCACTTCAGATCAAATCTGTTACCTATCCTGAATGCAGCAACGACTATCAAGACTACACTCCATGCACAGATCCAAAGGTATACCTTAATTTTTTTTTTTTATTATAGTTGCAGCTATCTAGGCGATGTTACAAAGCTATATGATATCAAGTGGCCATATTGATGATAAACATTCATTGCTACAGAGGTGGAAAAAGTATGGTATGCACCGGCTTACTTTCATGGAACGCCACTGCCCTCCAGGTTTTGAGAGGAAGGAATGCTTGGTCCCCCCTCCTGATGGGTATAAGTCTCCTATCAAATGGCCAAAGAGCAGGGATGAATGTTGGTACAGGTATTATGGTCTATTACTCAATGTTGATACTGGTATTGTCATGCATCTGATTTTGGCTATTAAGTCAATTAAGTTTTAACATGTGGATCTGGTTTCAGGAATGTGCCTTATGATTGGATTAACAAGAAGAAGTCAAATCAGAATTGGCTAAGAAAACAAGGAGAGAAGTTCCTCTTTCCTGGTGGGGGTACAATGTTTCCCAGAGGAGTTGGTGCCTATGTTGATTTGATGCGAGATCTGATTCCAGAAATGCAAGATGGTACAGTTCGAACAGCCATTGACACTGGATGTGGGGTGAGTTTAGTATTATTCCCCCTCCCTCATTTTTGGGTCTAATTCATATACTTCTTTAACTGTCGTAATCAATGTTGCATCAATGGTCTGTTTTTATGGTGCCGCTTGCTTATCTTACAATAAACTTATGCCGCTTGCTTATCTTATATAATAAACTTAAGTCACTCATGTAGATGACTATTTTGTTATAGGTCGCTAGCTGGGGAGGTGATTTATTAGATCGTGGAGTTTTAACTGTTTCTCTTGCACCAAGAGATAATCATGAAGCTCAGGTCCAGTTTGCATTGGAACGTGGAATTCCCGCAATCCTTGGCATCATTTCTACACAACGCCTACCTTTCCCCTCAAATTCATTTGATATGGCTCATTGCTCAAGATGCCTTATTCCCTGGACAGAATTCGGTAATTAATGATCATATACTTTCATTGTGTAATCAAATGAGATACGGTTGCCAATGCTATATCAATCAGACAAAATAACATAAATCACCATGGTTCTTTGTTTTAGAGGAATTTTATAATAGCATTGCAATAAAGGCAGCTATAAATCTTGATATCGTTAAGTGTCTGTTAATATTTTGGTCAATAAAGTTCTTGATCAATAGATGAGGCATTCAAATGGTGATTGGTTGTTTTAACTTTGTATTTTCTTTGTGTGATGTTGCTTTGTCGTATACATATTGGATATCTCAAGGTTTCAGTTGTGCATATTTCCTTGGCTACTAGATTGTGACTTTTATTTCATTTGCGATTACCATTCGCTGTTTCTCTCAATGACAAAAGTGTCTTCCTTTCAGGTGGAGTTTATCTACTAGAAATTCACCGAATACTCCGTCCTGGTGGATTCTGGGTCTTGTCTGGCCCCCCAGTTAACTACGAACGCCGCTGGAGAGGATGGAATACTACCGTGGAAGAGCAGAGATCAGATTATGAAAAGTTACAGGAATTGCTTACATCTATGTGCTTCAAATTATATAACAAAAAGGATGATATTGCAGTGTGGCAAAAATCTTCTGATAACAGTTGCTACAATAAGCTTTCTAACCCAGACGTCTACCCGCCTAAGTGTGATGACAGCCTTGAACCAGATTCAGCATGGTATACTCCTCTTCGTCCTTGTGTTGTTGTTCCAAGACCGAATCTAAAGAAATCAGTTTTGGAATCCATGCCTAAATGGCCAGAGCGGTTGCATGTTGCACCTGAACGCGTTGGAGATGTTCATGGTGGGAGTGCTAGCGCTTTCAAGCATGACGACAGTAAGTGGAAGGTGAGAGTGAAGCATTACAAGAAGTTACTCCCTGTAATTGGGACTGATAAGATAAGAAATGTGATGGACATGAATACGCTCTATGGAGGATTTGCTGCAGCAGTAATTGATGATCCCTCGTGGGTTATGAATGTGGTATCATCTTATGCTGCCAACACACTTGCCGTGGTTTATGATCGTGGACTCATAGGAACCTATCATGATTGGTAATTTTTGAATGCATTCATTAATTCTTATACTTCAAAGCTATATGCGGATGGCAAAAATTGCAATGGGTCTTCCATTTTACCTCTCCTTTATATTTAGGTTGGTAACTGTATGTGCTGATTGTTTGTTAGGTGTGAAGCTTTCTCGACATATCCTAGAACATATGATCTCCTTCACCTTGACGGCCTCTTCACTGCAGAAAGCCACAGGTAACATAGCATGAAATATACTTTATATAAATTGTAAATTTGAAATTTCTGCCCAAGTGAGTGTGTTTGGTAATGTGTCTTTATGTGGAATTAGGCTCTTTATATAGTGTCGGGCAGAGTGTTAAAAGCTTAATTTCACTGTTGAGGTTTGTAAGCAATAGCGGCAAAAAGTTAGCAGAAGATGATGTAAATGTCTTGTTTGATAGAAACTAGATAATAACAAGAAAATTCAAGATGGTTAGCAGAAAACCAACTAGGTATTGAATAGCTATTTTATTTTACAACCCAGAACTGCAATTAAACGAAAAGAGTCTCACTGGGATCCGACTTGTCTTCACATCCAGCGGAATAAACTAATGTTTAGAAAATAGGGCTTAGTGTTAACAAATATCTCTGCTTCTGACAATTGATCATACTTTGACAGATGCGATATGAAGTATGTGCTATTGGAGATGGATAGAATATTGCGTCCCAACGGATATGCAATAATACGGGAATCCAGCTATTTTATCGATGCCGTCTCTACCATTGCTAAGGGGATGAGGTGGAGCTGTCATACGGAGGACACTGAATACCATGTTGAGAAGGAGAAGATGTTGATTTGCCAGAAAAAACTCTGGTACTCTTCTAACCAAAATTCTAGTTGATAAATATAGAAATCTCCCTCACGAGCCCCGATTATATGATAATTCAAGTGGTTGAATCAGAGAACCAAATTTAATACCACACAGAGATTAATTTATGCCATAGTAGTGAAGAATTTTAAAATTCAAATTTGTCAATTGTAGCTATTCAATAATATAATTTTGTTAAATTATAAAGCAATTTGATATAAATATATTCTTTGTAAGGCATCAACCTGGTGCTGTATTCGTATACTTTCCCCCTTTTTTTTTTAATAATCCCAGTTCCCAATATTTTATTTCTTGATATGTTGTTAAGCTGACAATCAAATCAGTGTATGTAAGTGTGTGTGAAGAACTTACAAGTCACACCCTTGGTAATTGTATTATGTTGAATGAAATTTTCTGCTGCCGATTTAAATTTAATCACATGTTGCAGTTGTATTCTTTAGCTTTTCTTTAATGGGAAATTATCATCCATCCAATAAAAAAATTGAAAATTATCATTTGTCCGGGGATATTTTATACTAAAAAATTAGTAATTGTGAATATTTTACATCTAAAAACTAGTTATAACTTGAAAAAAATGTGAGGTATATTTGAACTTTGGTTCTAAGAAACACAAGGTGTAGCGTTGGGTGGTTTTATTTTTGTATTAAATTTTTTTAATGATTAGTTTTTAGAAATTTTGGTTCAATTAGGTGTAGTGGTAGGATTTGGTGAAAGTTTGATACCAATTAGTGTTTGAGTTTGGCAAATTGAGGTAAATTAGATTTAGAGTTTAGAAATTTGGATTAAATTAGGCTCTAAAGGTTTGCCGTTTTCGGCACTGTGAGCTTGCCACGATCCGATGAACATGATACTACACCGTGCTCAGAAACGGCCGATTGATTAACGATCAAACATAGACCATTGCATTAGCATATTATTGTAATAGAGCTATCACCATTTTAAACTTAATATTTCCAGCTTGATGGAACCTCCTTCTTCTCTCACCTGCATTGGCTAGCTAAGTGTACAGAATACAATGATACAAATTTAAAGTCATTTTAGGTAATTTTCATTGAGGATAAGATTGTATATGTGGGATGGGTTTCGTTAGAATAGTGGCGGGGTGCTAATAGCACCATCCTTGCATCCCATAAATGAGAGATAATATATAATGTTTCGGGTGTATATGTCATCTCTTTCACAGCAGTTGGGTCCTACAGAGTTGTGGGGCCCAGCTGCTGTGAGAGAGATGACATATACACCCGAAACATAATATAATTTTTCCACGAATTGGGTGATATTTGAGGCCCTCAATATATATTGAGGTGATATTCGTTTCATCATATCACGATAAAGGTTATAATGGAAGAGGTTCGAGTTTTGGAAACAATCTCTTTAATTGTATCCATCCATAATAACGGGAGTTTTGTAAAGGTAAGATTGTGTATATGTTCTTTCTAGACCCGCAATGACGAGAGTTTTCTTATGCGATTGATTCTTTAACAATGAATTTTGCATCTTGGAATCAATGATTTCCTACACTGGTTTGGATCACTTGTTCAAGAAAAGATAATTATTTGAAAAATTACAGATGTAGGATTTTCATTTTGTACCTTTTATATATACTTGTTTTGACAAGAAGACACAAGTTATAATAATAACAGTGGCAGAATCACGGTGACGGAATAAGGATTGTAATTGGGATAACAACGTTATGTTGTTTTTACTCTTAAATTCTAAATTTTTTTTTTTTTTTTGCTCGTGAATAAATTTGTTCTTTTAAGTCACAATTCTTTAACTTTAACGGATCTATTGACGTGACATGAAGAAACGATACTTCAACACAAGCATTAAATCAGTCAACTGTCATGTCGGTTTGGATAATAACTTCTGAAGTCCTAAAAGTTGTGTTGTTTTACACTTCATTCTTAAAAAAAAAAAATTTGTTTATAATTAAATTTTATAAATGAATAATCTAATCTGTTAACTGTGGCGGATATGTTGACGTGATATAACGAAACGATACTTTAACAAAAACATTAAATCAGCCAGCACATACTTAGGCATACTTGTATGCTTGCCAACAAAATGGCTCATGTAGATCAACTGGAGGAAGATCCTTATTCATTTTTTCCATAAAAAAATTCTCTATGTTTACCACTTTGTTTATATTATTTGTTTTGATATCACTATCTTCATCCGATGTACTCCCAAATCCTGACATAGAAGATAACTTTGGGTTTGCCATGACGTAAATTTAACTATTCTAAGGAAAGTCAAATCAAGATTTTTCTCAGTCAAACTACATATAACATATACTTTTTTTAGGACCCCGACCATAGATAAATTTTTTATCGAGAAAATGAAGAAGGATTTTCCTCCGGTTGATCTAGAGGAGTCATTTTGCTAGCAAGCATACAAATATGCATAAGTATGTGCTGATTGATTTAATGCTTTCGTTGAAATATTATTTCGTTATGTCACGTCAGCAAGTCCGTTATAGTTAACAGATTAGGATTCAAAACAAAATTTGTTCACTTATAAGACTTAATTATAAACAAAATTTTCTTTTAAGACTGTAGTGTAAAAACACCACAATTTTTAGGACTTCAGAAGTTGTTATCCCAAACCGGTGTGGCAGCTGACTGATTTAATGCTTACGCTAAAGTGTCGCCCCATCATGTCACGTCAGCATTAACAGATTAGAACTTAAAAGAAAAAACTTGTTCGTGAAAATAGGAATGATTTTCTTTTTAATTAATACTTTGTTTTTAAAAGGTATATAATTGGTAGTTATAAATAAATATTATTAACAATAGTAAATTAGTGTGTATATATATATATATTAAAAATTTACTATTGCTTTGGTTGTTATCATTTCCTAAATAAACTATCCTAATTCCCCAATAATCTTTAACGTTATAATTAAAACTTGCTATGAGCCTATGCCCTCTAAATTTCCTAAATACCTCTTTTTTTATACTTATTTATTTAACGTTTCTTAAATCCCAATAAAAAAAAACACAATTCCTTCAGGTGTGATGTTGAATGAACAATGAATAAGCTATCTATGGTCGTTGATCATCGCTTTAAAGAAAATTATTATTATTATTATTATTATTTATTTTTTTTTTTTTTTTTTTTTCCACCTAATGACAGCCCCCAATCCATTCCCCCCTACTCACGTCTAACGTTCGTACTCCAATTAAAAGTCATATAATAGTAGAAAAAACACAATCACACAAAATAATTTAGATATCTACGTGACTGAGGTTATCATTGTGATTTGTGACTGAGGCACATATGTGACTAAATTATCATTCATCTAACTAATAATGACATTGTGACAGTAGATAAAAAAGAGAAGAATTTCTAAAAAAGACTAAAACCATTAGATCTCTTCCAATCTAGTCTAAGCACAAATGCTTCTTCCCATTTAGTCAACCTACATATAAAAAGAAATAAATATATGTTGTAAGTAATGTTATTACAAGTTTGCCACAAAAAAATATATATAAATGAAAAAGCAGGTTTTTTTTTTTTTTTTTTTTTTTATAGGGATTTTTCTTCAACTTTAAATTTAAAAATTAAATACTCCCAAAATAAAATGTTTTAAGAAAAAAATTACATATTAATGATTTATAAATCATAAACTTAAAATAAAAAATCATAGTTGATATATACTTTCGATGACAAATGGATAAAAAATGACCCTTATATTTATAAGTTATTGATCAATCTTTTTGAAACGTTCATATCTTCTACACTTAGATTCCAAATCACAATCTATAAGATGTTATATATAGTTAACATTCCAACTTACAACTTCAAAAAGAAATCTCTTTAAATTAAGAATTCTATAGTGTCAAAATCAGTCCTAAAATTGCTATAGTGCAAATAGTCACAGTCACACTTATTGTTACCATAGCTGATAAACGGAAAATATATCAATATTTACCGTCAATTTTAACTTTAATATGTTGTATAGTTTCTCGAGTATTGTGAATATTTTGATGTGTTTGTGTTATTTTGTAGATAAATAAGATTTCAGGATTCAATGAAATCAACTTGGGGTTAAAACGGCGAAAAACGGACAAAAAATGCACAAATGGAAATTCACATCGCGACGCGCCACAGTTACTATGTCGCCGACACTCGTCATCGCCACGTCATCGCCATGTCAGCACGTGTGTCATCATCACATCATCATGACGTCAGCCAATAATTCAGCTGCCGACAGTCGCGTGCCACGTGTCAACATCTCGTTAAAATCGCGTACACGTGTTAGAAATCAACGGCGCGTCGCGACGTGCAAGGCCAATTTTACCTATAAATTGATGCCGATTTTATTTGAAAAATTCATACTTTCTTATGAGGATTTCCTTAAGAATACAAAGAAGATCGTATCTTGTTTTTATTTACAGCTTTCTTGTATTTAATTTTTTATTTTAAGTAATAAATCTTTCTTTGTTTACTTAAAGTATGAGTATGTAACTTCTTTCTACTGGGGTGAAATGTAAAGCTTTTATTATTATAATTTAGATTAATCTCACTTAGTTTATAATATATAAAATATTTTAAAACCCGACTTAATGGGATGCCGCCTTTATGGTCGGTTGGACTTAATTAAATTAATTTTAACCTGACTTAATTGGACACCGCCTTTATGGTCAGTTGGAATTAATTAAAAATCTGACTAAATCAGGATACCACCTATATGATCGGTTGGTAATGTCATGCAGATTTATATATTATAATAATGAAGATTTCTAAATTAGAAGTAATAAAAGTGGATCCCTTAACCTCAACATTTTATTTTATTATTTTATTTTACCTTTTAATTTTCAAGTTTGTTTATGTTGTTTTATTTATTTATGTCTTTAATAATCCTAGATATGTGTTGTAACTAAATACCGTATCTAGGGTTGTGATGAATTCTAATATCACCCGATTTATAAGTTGGTTATTTTGTATATTGGGTAATATATTGATTTATTTATTGAGTCTTAATCTTAATGCTTCTTATAAATGGCCACTAATAAGATTGATATGGTAAATGTAAAATGAACTTGACGAATGAATTTTAGGTTTCAGCCTTAGACTCAATAGCTCACGATCTCACTTTAGGGTAAATTTCCTAAAGGTAGATTTCCTTCCAGGATAGACATATACATGTCGGCGGGGGTAGCTACAATTGGAACTTAATCTTAATGAATTTAGGTAACTTGGTTAACATAGACATATGATTAATTGGGTTACTTTGGGTGTTTGCATCTGACAATCGATAGAAGTTTTGCATATTTTCGTGTTCCAGGTTAATAAACCGATATATTGCACAAAAGATGAGATAATCACTTCATCTTTAAAAGATATTGGAAGGATTCACAACCATATATAGCTTTATAATATTGATTTTTCCTCTAATTCACTTTTGCACTGTTTTATTTACTTGTTTTAGATAAAAATCACCATCCAACCAACAATATAATCAATTAGATACTCGTAGATATTTAGCTTCATAAATTGATAGCATAGGTATTAAGTCCTCGTGTGATCGATATATTTATACTACTTGAGCGATACGTGCGCTTGCGTTACGTGTGTGATTTCACCGATCAAGTTTTTAACGCCGTTGCCGGGGACTTATTTATCTTTTACTATTAATTTTGGGGTTAGATACTTTACTTGTGTCTCATTTCTTTTTACTTATTATTTTTATTTTCTTGTGTTTCAGATTATCAGATACTACATGAGAAGAAGCATAAGTTTCGAAATCCGTCCGCTTGACTCAGAAATTGAAAGAACTATCAGACAGTTGAGAATGGAAAGGCGAGAAGGCCAAGAAGCACTGATCAACATGAACAATCAAGAACCTGAACCTTTGGAAGTTGCACCACCAATTCCCATTCGAGACAGAACAATTCCGGTGGTTGACGGCTTCATATCATGTATCGTACTTTCTCTCTTACTAGCAAATGCATGTGACATCAAAATATGCATTCAGATGATACATCAATCAGTCCAGTTGGAGGAAGTGCAACTGAAGATCCTAATGCCCACATCAGCAATTTCATGGAAATTTATGGCACATTCAATTACAACCGAGCGGCAGAAGAAGCAATGAGACTGCTTGTGTTCCTATATTCTTTGAAAGATAGAGCTAATGCTTGGCTCCATTCACTACCAGCAGGTTATATCACAACTTGGAACACTCTTGCCACCAAATTTCTTCCAAAATACTTTCCCCCAGCCAGGACAACAAAGCTGAGGAACGACATCACATCTTTTGTGCAACATGACTCATAATTCCTCTGCGAAGCTTGGGAAAGATACAAGGAATTACTTCGAAAATGTCTTCACCATGAGATTGTAAAATGGCTACAAGTTCAAACCTTCTACAATGGACTTTCTGGATTGATGAGAACCATAATAGATGCTGCTGCTAGAGGAGCTTTCATGGCAAAAAGAGAAGATCGGGCCTATGACTTAATTGAAGAAATGGCCAACAATAATTCCTTGTGGCCAACAGAAATGAGCATGTTCTAACGAATAGCAGGATTCTACGAAGTAGGAGCCAATATAACAATGAATGACAAACTGGATCGGATTTGCAAAAATCTGGAAACTCTTAACATGAAGATTAATGTTGGATCCACAAGTTCACCATATGAGAAGCACCAGCGGCAGAATCTTACAACCAACATGATAAGACAGTGAACTATGTCAGTAATTTCAACAGACATGGAAATAATTCATATTCCAATACCTACAACCAATGATGAAGGAATCATCCCAATTTCACTTGGAGCAACAATTCAGGGCAAATGAACAATCCACCACCCGGATTTCAACAACAGAACAAAGGCCATAAATATGAAAAGAAGCCAAGAATAGAAGATTTGCTTTCAGAGATGTTGAAAAAGCAAGAAGCCAAATACGATGTTATGTTTCAAAGCCAATCAACTTATATAAAAGCACTGGAAAATCAATTGGGACAACTGACCAATGCTCAGAGTTACATACCGCAAGGTACCCTTCCTAGAAACACAGAACCAAATCCAAGGAACAGAAGGAAGGAGCAATGTCAAGCCATCACTTTGGAGAAGATCCACAGATGGAGGAAAAAGAGGCAAAAGAAAATGATCGAGAAAAATTTACTCCACCTCCACCTTTTCCATTGCGTCTCCAGAAACATAAACTAGACAAGCAGTTTGCTCGATTTCTAGAGATCTTCAAAAAGCTGCATATCAATATTCCATTTGCAGAAGCGTTGGAACAAATACCCAACTATGTCAAATTCATGAAAGATATTCTGTCATGAGAGCGAAGATTAGGAGATTTCGAGACGGTATCATTGACAGAAGAATGCAGCGCCATCATTCAGAGGAAGCTTCCCCAAGAGTTGAAAGATCATGGCAGTTTCACCATCCCTTGCACTATAGGAGAACATTACTTCGGTAAAGTTTTGTGTGATTTAGGTGCTAGTATTAACTTGATGCCTTTGTCTATTTACAGAAAACTGTAAATTGGAGGAGCAAAGCCCACCTCAGTCACTCTACAACTTGCTGATATATCACTCACATTTCTGAGAGATGTAGTGGAAGATGTATTGGTCAAAGTCGACAAATTCATTTTCCCAGCAGATTTCATTGTCCTTGACATGGAAGAAGACAAAGATGTACCCATCATCCTCGGGAGACCATTCTTGGCTACATGTCGAACCATTAATGATGTACAAAAAGGTACATAAGAGTGCAGGACCAAAAAGTAACATTCAATATTTTCAAAGCTATGAAATTCCCGAATGACGAAAAGAATTAGGAATGTTTCAGACTTGATGTAATAGATAGTATCATCCAGAACAAAGATGCAATGTAATTTTCCACTGACAAACTTGAAGCATGCATCACCAACATGACTGACAAAGAACTAGATGATGAGATTTTAGAATGTATCAACTATCTTGATGGAGCCACTTACTCCAGATCGACACTACAAGTGGAAAGTTTGGAATTGCCAAAAAATTAGTGAATCAAGCCCTCGATTGAAGAATCATCGCAACTGTAACTAAAGCCACTTCCGATCCATCTCAGGTATGCATAATTGGAAAACTCTTCTGATTTACCTATTATTATTTCTTCGTCGCTAACATTAGCACATGAAGATAAGTTGTTGAGAGTGTTACGCGAGCACAAGAGAGTTATTGGCTGGTCTATTGCAGACATTCGAGGTATTAGTCCATCATTTTGTATGGACAAAATCCTAATGGACGACGAGTACAAAGCCACAGTGTAGCATCAACAGAGACTGAATCCAATCATGAAAGAAGTCGTAAAGAAAGAAATCATCAAATGGTTGGACGCCGACATCATTTACCCCATCTCTGACAGTACTTGGGTGAGTCCTATGCAATATGTACCCAAGAAAGGAGGAATGACTATAGTCACAAATGAAAAGAACGAGCTGATTCCAACAAGGACAGTGACTTGATGGAGAGTATGCATGGACTACAGGAAACTCAACCAAGCAACAAGAAATGATCATTTCCCACTACCATTCATTGACCAGATGCTAGACAGATTGGCGGGACTTGAATTCTACTATTTTATGGACGAATACTCAGGATACAATTAGATTTCCATCGCACCAGAAGATCAGGAGAAAACCACTTTTACATGCCTGTATGATACTTTTGCTTTCCGTAGGATGCCATTTGGACTTTGTGATGCTCCTGCCACATTTAAACGATGCATGATGGCCATCTTTTTAGACATGATAGAATAAAACATGAAAGTCTTCATGGATGACCTCTCAGTATTTAGAGACTCTTTCGACCACTGCTTGTAAAATTTGGAAAAAAGTGCTACAAAGATGTGAAGATACCAACCTGGTACTTAACTGGGAGAAATGTCACTTCATGGTGCGGGAAGGCATTGTTCTGGGATATCTAATCTCACAAAATGGAATCAAGGTAGACAAAACAAAGATCGAGACAATAAAAAATTACTTCCACCATAATCAGTCAAGGAATTCGAAGTTTTATCGGGCATGCAGGATTTTACAGGAGATTTATCAAAGACTTCTCCAAGATTGCTAAACCTCTGTGCAATCTGCTGGAGAAAGACGTGCCTTTCAACTTCACCAAAGAATGCCACCACGCTTTTGAGATCTTAAAACATAAGCTGATCTCTGTCCCCATCTTAGTAGCACCAGACTGGACGCTCCCATTTGAAGTGATGTGCGATGCTAGTGATTTTACTGTAGGTGCAGTTTTGGAACAACGCAAAGCAAAAGTTTTTCATACCATCTACTACACTAGCAAAACTTTGAATGAAACACAAAACTCAACTACACAACAACTGAAAAGAAATTTCTCACAATTGTGTTTGCTTTTGATAAATTCCGCTTCTATTTGCTGGGTCCCAAAGTGGTGGTCTACACAGATCATTCAACAATCAAATACCCGATCGCAAAGAAAGATGCCAAGCCCAGATTGATCCGTTGGGTGCTTCTACTGCAAGAATTTGACATGGAGATCTGAGATAGGAAATAGACAGAAAATCAAGTGGCATATCACTTGTCAAGGCTTGAAAATGGAGGAACAACTGGCAATGAACTAACAATCAAAGAAACTTTTCCAAATGAACATTTATTTGCCATCAAACAGCAGGAAGTCCCATGGTATGCTGACTATGTAAACTATATAGTATCGGGGAAATGGCTGTTGGAATGGACACATCAGCAACAAAAGAAATTCTTCAAAGAAGTCAAGCACTATGTCTGGGATGAGTCGTACCTATTCAAACTTTGTGCAGATCAGTTATTGCGGTGTTGTGTACCACAAGAGGAGGTTAATAGTGTCCTGCAGCATTGTCATTCATCACCATACTGCGGACACTTCAGCGGAGATAAAACTGCAGCTAAAGTCCTATAATAAGGTTTGTATAGCCCACTCTATTTAAAGATGCTCACTTATTCGTTCTTTAATGTGACAGGTTCCAGAGAATGAGAAATATTTCGAGGAGAAATGAAAGACCTCTTCAAAGCATTCTCGAAGTGGGGATATTTGATGTATGAGAGATTGATTTTATGAGACCATTTGTTATATCATTTGGAAACCTTTATATTTTGGTTGCAGTAGACTACGTCTTTAAATGGGTTGAAGTAATAACACTGCCATCAAATGACTCAAAAATGGTGATAAAATTCCTTAAAAAGAATATTTTCACTCGTTTCGGAACACATCGGGAAATTATCAGTGATGGTAGCACACACTTCTACAACAGATACTTTGATGCACTCCTATCTAAATACGGAGTTACACAAAAAGTTATCACTGCTTACCATCTGCAGTCAAGTGGGAAAATTGAAGTTTCAAACAGAGAGATCAAAATGATCTTAGAAAGTACCGTTGGATCAACAAGGAGAGACTAGTCTAAAAAATTGGATGACTTATTATGGGCCTACCGGACAGCTTATAAGACACCTATTGGTATGTCTCCATATCGAAGCATGCCATCTGCCTGTGGGACTGGAACATAAAGTGTATTGGGCACTGAAGAAGCTAAATCTTGATCTACAAGTAGCATGAGAGAAACGGCTCCACCAACTGAATGAATTTGATGAATTTCGCCTTCATGCTTATGAGAATGCCAAACTGTACAAAGAAAAGACCAAGAAGTGGTATGATAAAAAAATAGTGCGAATACAACCGGAACCAAGGCAGCGGTATTGTTATACAACTCAAGGTTGAAACTTTTCCCTGGGAAGCTAAAATCAATGTGGTCAGGTCCATTTGTGATTAACCAAGTTTTACCATACGGAGCTGTTGAGCTGCATGATCTCAACTCCAATGATACATTCAAAGTAAATAGCCAACATATCAAGCACTATTGGGGGAATCATTTGAGCGACAAAAAGAGGGTCTCATACTTTCAGATCCAGCCTAACATTTGGACAATTATGTCTAGCTGACGACGTTAAACTTAGCGCTAGCATGAAGGCAACCCATGCAATTTGTGTATATATTGAGATTTGGTGTGTTTTATTTTTGTGTGTTTAATTTTTGTAGGAAAAGTCACAGACAGGATGTAAGACATTCTCACAAATCTTCACAAGTATTTTCCTTCTCTCCCTCAAAACTCTCTAATGAAAGTCTACAAAGCACGCATTGAACGAATGAGACTTCTGATGATCAAAGGTATTCCTAGTGATATTCGTTGGATAATTGAAGCACGAGTCCGATTGGCATGTGAGTCATCTGACTTTTTTTATTTCATTTATGTCTGGTTTAGGAAGAAGCACCTATGCTAAGAAAAGAAGAGCTAAACAATTAGGTGTTTGCTATAAATGTGCACGTGTACATGTAATACTCGTTGTCGTTCTTTAGGAATGGTGTTTGATAACCGCGAAGATAAAATAAAATTCATTAGGGATGACATGAGTAAGGATTCTTTAGTTGACATATCATTGACTCTTGAGACGCATCCCAGTGGATATGTGTATCACGCAATTCACATGTTACATACACAGTTTCGAAAAGAAAGACAACAATTAAGTCTCGGGAATCTGACTTTAAAAGACCCTATTTGCCAATTTATAAGAAAATTGGATGGGAAGCTTATCTCTGACGCATAGATTTCATTCAAGCCGTTACTACATGTACATATTATTATTGGCTTGTCTTTAACTAATAATTGTGATTTGTTTTGTTATTTTCTTTTATTTTTGCCGACAGGATCCAGACTTTTTGACTTTCACGATTTATTTTACTGTTTAGCTAATAATTATCATTTGGCAGGTACTAGTGCTATTATTACTCATCCATTTTCAGGATCTATAAATTCAGCTCGTCGTTGCACTCTTGTAGACATCCATATTTGAGAAAGAAATATTTAAAAAATAAAAAATGGAAGCAACTTCAAGAAGACGAGTTATAAACATCTGTGTGTTTGCGGTACTAGCTCTGGTTCTAAACCAGAATTCGTTGGGGCAGCATAAGAATTGGGTAGAGTCATAGCTAAGAGGAATATGCACTTATTATATGATGGTGGCAACCTTGGACTAATGGGGTACGTTTCAAGGGCTGTACATGAAGGAAGTAGTCAAGTTATGTGAATCATCCCAAAACCTTTGGCAGAAGAAAATTTATAGGACAATCAAACGGAGCCAGGTATGTCTGAACGACTTGTTAAAATGATTAACTGTGCTGATGCTTTTATTCCTTTGCCAGGTGGCTTGGGCACGATGAAGTAAATTCTCACACTATTATCTTGGGCGAACTTGAAAATACACCAGAAACCAATTGGACTGTTTAATGTTGATGGATTTTATGACTTTCTTTTTGTGTTTCTTGAAGATGCCAGGTGAAATGGATTCCTTTCAAAACATGTAAAAGATATCTTCTTCACTGCCAGAACAGCCAATGATTTAATTGACCAACTCTTAGCTTTTGAACCACAAATTGACCATATCATTTCCAAGATAAACTGGTCTGATAATGATCGTGGTAAGAAACGTCGGATAAATCTGGATCTTAACCTTTAGTTTTTTTTGTAAATGTAGTATTCCACGCTAACCATGTATTGTCTTCTGAATTTTTCTTCTTCTTTTTAGACATTGGGGATAATGTCTCAATTAGGTTTGGGGGAGGGGAATAGTTGACTAATATCTTATTTTTATTTTTCGTTGTATTCAAAAAAAAATTCAAAATTTATTTTAAAAAAATTGATTTTTATGTTTTTAATTTGACTAACCAGGTGGAAATTAGGTTTTGAGATAGTTGTGTAAGAAATTTCCACTCTTGAGACGTATCTCAACCTATTTCGTAACAAGTTAATTTTTGTTTATTTCATTTTGAATTATTTAAATTTGTGAATTCTCCATAATACTAATTAAATTGGATCTTCATATGCTCAGTTGTCAGGTATTATCAACATGCATGGTAACATACAGATTTGAGTTGTAAGTGAAAAGTTTATAATATTCAATGCTTTAGTTTATTGGAGGAAGCATCTGAAAGCAATGGAATAAAAAAAATTAAAATTTGTGTATATAAATAATTAACCATGCTTTTACGTAGTAACCAGGGATCTTGCCTCAGTAAGCAGAGATTGTTCGCGTCAAACGGTAAAAGCTTGAGTTAATAATAATAAAGTTTCTACTTAGTGACTGTACATCTTGCCTCAGTAAGCAAAGATTATTCGCGTCAAACGGTATAACCTTTAAATATCTGAGATCCGAGTAATTAAGTCTGTATGAGCGTCTTAACACCTAGTGCCCTAAAGCTAACTGGCTGGGAGTCATTGGCTCAAAGCTCGCTACATGAATTGAAGATGTTATAAAAAAATCATTGCCAAAAGGTATGAATTCTGATATACCTTTAGGACAAACATATTACTCTATTTTCAACTACACTTATGAATATTGTGGGCACAATGATTTGATTAATACCTTGTTGGTTGTGTATATGGAAAATGGTAAAAATAATCAGAGAATTTACTTATTTGGTAATTTAGAAAGAAAAGAAAACAACTATTAATTTGGATAAGAATTTCACTTGTTTAGTCACTAACTTATTTTGTGTGTTTGATTGTACATTTGATTGACTTTTGTGGGTATCGTCGCTGTAAGCCCTCACGAGACTATAACTCGTCCACTAGGGACACTTAAGGGTTTAAAGGCTTGTTGCATACGATAAATGCAACTGTGATCCCTACGAAAGTGGCTTAGTTTAATTTAATTTTAAATTTATTTATTGCATTTTATTTTGTTGTTTTGCTCGACGACTAGCAAAATATTAGGTTTGGGGTGTGATAAGCCGAAAATATATCAATATTTATCGCCCATTTTACTTAATATTTTATATAGTTTCTCGAGTTTTGTGAATATTTTAATGTGTTTTGTGTTATTTTGTAGATAAATAAGATTTCAGGACTCAATGAAATCACTTGGGACTAAAACGGTGAAAAACGGACAAAAAGGGCAAAAACGCACACTACATGCGTCACGACGCGCCACAGTTACTATTGTTGGACAATTATGACCCATAGTGTCACTATTGTACAGATCATGGTGTTGTTGTACAAATTAACTATGTGACAAAGGAGATTGCACTCTTATCATTTGTGATTAGATCACCAAGATGTATAAATGAAATGAGATCCTTATGATTTGTTCCTGGATTGAGAATGATATGAGACAATATCAATCCACGAAGGATAAATCATTAATATCTCTAGTCAGAGTATTATCGAGATCGGATATCGATAAATACGTAAAAGACTAGTATTACACTTGTGCGTGTTGTGAGGGCACAACATCATAGTTCTCATATATTTGGGTATAGGATACTCATGCAAGTGTAATAGGAGGTTGTGTTTTATCGATGGTACGGGAAACAGCTTCACTCTGGATAGACCCCCTCAGAATTCCATGGGTAGTATGACTATGTGTCTATGGAAGTCTGAAATCAGGGTAGGTGTATTTGGTCTTAATCTGAGACTTGCACCGCTAATACTTGCGACAATCAATATACTTTGGTTGTGGTCGTCCAGGGCTTTAACCGGTTCTGTGTACGCCTCTGCTGGGTATATTGAGAATCATAGTGTGTTGGGTGTGATGTCGAGACGGAAGTGTCACTCCAGTCATATGAAGTTGATGATCGCGTAGGGATACAGAACTGGTTCTCTAAAAAGGTTGCAACCGTCGGGATAATATGACTTGGTCATGATTATCCGATAATAAAGAGTCTAGTTGCTCGTCATCCGATATATGCTTCGTACGGGGCAGACACTGTACCAGCCCCTGGCCTTGCATGTGATCATCTGATACTGGATCGAAATACACAATACTACGTATACTACGCATGATATAGATCCTTATTCCTGTAAGGATATTTCTGGAGAATTGGGTAGACATGGCGCTTTGCTAGAAGCCAACCTTGTCTTGTAAATAGGTACAAACGTAGTACTAGGTACTTACGTGTTCGGATAGTCTGACGATCGAATTTACTGCCAACATATCCGGGGATCTCATGGATCGCTTCCCAAAGATTCACTGATGACGTATAACTCGCACTTTTATTAATCTGGGATTAATTAGACGAGAGAGAAAATTAATATGGGATTAATTGCAGAGATATTTTATATGGGATGAAATATTAATAAAAGGGAGATAACGATTAATTTGGAATTAATCGATAAAATAATGTATTTGATATATTATACGAAATTGGATTTCGACACGGAATTAAAATTAGATTTTAATTCGGGCGAACGAGTTAATTTAGAATTAATTCGTTAGCGACGTGAATGGTGATTTCGCTAGGCATAATCATTTAATTGCGTCGCCACAGAAAATTCGTTAATTTGGAATTCGCAAACCCGAGCCCGAGATTGTTTGCGAGCGCATTCCCATTTCGAATTCGAGTGCGGCACGCAAGTCGAATCAAGCGTCAAATCGCTAGTCGCATCAAGCGTCAAATCATTAGTCACTTTGAGTGATGTGACAACTTGTCACTTGATTGATTGAGTGATGTGACTTAATGGAAGTTGATGGTGGAGTGTAATACACTTAAGTGTGATGGAATGATAGACATTTAATATATTTAAATATTTGGTATTTGTTTTTTGATTTTGGAAATCAATTAATTGATTTTTTGGAAAAATCAAAAGTGTATTTTTGATACACCTTTCTCACCAACCATCACACAACTCACTCTTTCTCTTTCTCTCCTTCTATTTCACGCCTAAGGGGCTGACATTTTCTCTCATCTGGTTTACTCACTGCCGTGAGCTAAGGGAAACAAAAATGTTTGATTTTTGTGGCAAAAATCAAGGTGCTAGCACACAACGGGATCATGCGAATGTGATAGGGAAGTCCACCCATGAGCTTGGAATCTTTTGACGAAGCTTGGAGCTTGATGAAGATCATCCATGGCAGAATTTTGGAGACCAAATTTCAGCCACTGCAGTGAGTTTGCCGAGCAGTCCAGTGGGCAGAAGAGAAATTTTTGTTGCCTCGCGCGTCGCTCAACCGATCGATGTGAGTATTCCGCAACTTCGTCGTATGTATTCACATGTATTTCTTGCTTTGTATTCGATCCTTGGGGCCGTAGGAACTCTAACAACTATGCTTCCGACACTCGTCATAGCCACTTCAGCACATGTGTCATCATCATGTCAGCACAATAATTCAGTCTGCCGACACGCGTTATTCCTTGCATCATCACGACGTCAGCCAATAATTCAGCTATCGACAGTCGCGTGCCACTTGTCATATTTCGTCAAAACCGCGTACACGTGTCAGAAATCAATGGCGCGTTGCGACGCGCAAGGCCAAATTTTACCTATAAATTGAGGCCGATTTCATTTGAAAAATTCATACTTTCTTTTGGGGATTTCCTTAAGAATACTAAGAAGATAGTATCTTGTTGTTTTTATTTACAACTTTCTTGTATTAAATTTTAGTTTAAGTAATAAATCTTTCTTTGTTTACTTTAAAGTATGAGTAGGTAACTTCTTTCTGCTAGGGTGAAAGGTAAAACTTTTATTATTATAATTTAGATTAATCTCCCTTAGTTATAATATATAAACTATCTTAATACCTGACTTAATGGGATACCGTCTTTATGGTCGGTTGAACTTAATTAAATTAATTTTAACCTGACTTAATTGGACACCGCCTTTATGGTCGGTTGGAATTAATTAAAAATCTGACTAAATCAGGATACCGCCTATATGGTCGGTTGATAATGTCATGCAGATTTATATATTATAATAAGAGAGATTTATAATTAGAAGTAATAAAAGTGGATCCCCTAACCACATCATTTTATTTATTTATTTATTTTACCTTTTTAATTTCCAAGTTTGTTTTATGTTGTTTTTATTTATTTATGTCCTTAATAATCCTATATATGTGTTGTAATTAAATACCGTATCTAGGGTTGTGATGAATTCCAATAACACCGGTTTATAAGTTGGTTATTTTGTGTCTTGGGTAATATATTGGTTTATTTATTAAGTCTTAATCTTAATGCTTCTTATTAACTGGCCACTAGTAAGATTGATATGGTAAACTTAAAATGAACTTGACGAATGGATTTTAGGTTTCAGCCTTAGACTCAATAGCTCACGATCTCATCTTAGGGTAAATTTCCTTAAAGTAGATTTCCTTCCAGGATAGACATATACCTGTCGGGCGGGGGTAGCCACAATTGGAACTTAATCTTAATGAATTCAAGTAACCTTGTTAACATAGACATATGATTAATTGGGTTACTTTCAGTGTTTTCATCTGACCATCGACAGAGGCTTTTGCATATTTTTGTGTTCCAGGTTAATAAATTGATATATTGCACAAACATGAGATAATCACTTCATCTTTAAAAGATATTGGAAGGATTCACAACCCTAGATAGCTTTATAATATTGATTTTTCCTTTAATTCACTTTCGCACTGTTTTATTTACTTCTTTTAGATAAAAATCACCATCCAACCAACAATTTAATCAATTAGATACTCGTAGATATTTAGTTTCATAAATTGATAGCAAATGTATTAAGTCCTCGTGGGATCGATACATTTATACTACTTGAGTGATATGTGTGCTTGCATTACGTGTGTGATTTCACCGATCAATAGCCACAGTCACAATACAGTTATCGTCACATGGTCACACAAACAAACTATAATTATTTATTTATTTATTTTATTATTATTTACCTTAACAATAACTCAATCCTCTCACCACCATGTGAATGGTGTTTGAACCCCTATTGATAGTCATTGGTCAATAAAAATAATTTAGACATTTATGTGATTGAGGTACTAATGTGACTGAGGTCACCTGAGACACATACATGATTGAATTATCAATCACCCAATTGATATTGCGGATAAAAAAATATACACTCACTACACACTTATTTGACATTTATTGTGTGAATATGGGTAAAAAATTATAGTAACATTTTAATTAAAGAACACAATGACTTTGGGGTTGATTTCGACATTGAGAGGGCCATAATTTAAGAGAGGTGGGGTTGGTATTTTACCCGTCCTTGTTCGACAATTATGACCCATGGCATCATTATTTGTAAAAGACATTGTGGTTTTTGTACAAATTAACTATGTGACAAAGGAAATTGCTATTTTATCATTATGTAATTAGATTACTTAGATATATAAATGATAAAAGTCCTTATGATTAGTTCCAAATTAATAGGATATGAGACAGTATAAATCCACGAATGGTTTAATCATTAAATATCTCCAGTCGTAGTATTGTCGAGACTGGACATCGATAATGCGGAATAGACTAGTATTGCACTTGTGCGCCTTATGGAAGCTTAACGACATAGTTCTCATATATTTAGGTATTGGATACTTATGCAAGTGCGATAAGAGGTTCTGTTAGCCGTTGGATCGGGAAAAACATTGCTCTGGATAGACCCCTCGAAATCCCATTGGTAGTATGACTATGTGTCTATGGGAATCCGAATCCGAATCAGGGTAGGTGTATGTGGTCTTAACCTGAGACTTGCATCACTAATACTTGCGACAACCAGTACGCTTTGGTTTTGGTCGTCCGGGGCTATAAAAGGTTCTGTGTACGCCTCTTCTGGGTTTACTGAGAATCATAGTGTATTGGGTGTGATGTCAAGATGGAAGTGTCACTTCAGTCATATGGAGATGATAATCACGCACGATACAAAACTGGTACTCTTATATACTGCAGTTATCGGGATAGTATGACAATGTCATGATTATACGATTAAAGAGACTAGTTGCTAGTGATCCGATATATGCTTCGTACGAGACAGACACAATTCCAGCCCCATGCCTAACATGTGACATCCGATACTGGATCGTAATACGTAATACGTAATACGCAATACTTAGTATACTACGCTTGATAAAGATTTGGTATTCCTTAAAAGAATATTTCTGGAGAATTGGGTAGGCACGATGCTTTGCTAGAAGTCAACCATGTCTTGTAAATCGGTAAGAACGTGGTATTAGGTACACACATATTCGGATAGTCCGATAACCGTATTTACTGCCAACATATCCAGGAATCTCTTGGGTCGCTTCCCAAAGATTCACCGATGACATTTGACTCGAACAGAATTAATCTAGGATTAATTAAGAGAGAGAAAATTAATCTGGGATTAATTGCGGCAAGAATTTATCTGGGATAAAATTCGATTAGAAGAGAGAACACGATTAATTTGGAATTAATCGATTAAATAATATATTGGATATATTAATTGAAATTAGATTTCAAAGCGGAATTAAAATTGGATTTTAATTCGGGCGAAAGAATTAATTTAGAATTAATTCGCGAGCGACTTTCGTAATAATTTTGCGAGATATTATTATTTAATTAAATTTGATTTAATTACGTCGTGACAGAAAATTCGTTTAATTTGGAATTAAACGAACCCCGAGCCCGAGCCCGAGCGAAGTTGCGTGTTGAGTTGTTCGACTTAAATTTGGAATTGAAAAGTGGTGGGACCCACTTAACTTACATCAACAAGTTTGGCTAGTGAATGAAGTTGTTAATGGTTGAGACTTGAGTGAAAACTTGGATTGCTTATTCAACACTCAATCAACAACCAACACACTTTGTTTTTAATTTTGAAAAATATATACCAACTTTGGAAGTTGACATATTTGGTAATTGATTTTAGAAATTAAAAATAACAAAATACAAAATCTCTCTCCCTCATTTGCACTTTGTCGTGAACTTCATCCTCTCCAAAGGAAATTTTGTTGAAAATTTTTTATTGAGCTAGCACTTGAAGAATCAAAGAAGGTGATAGGGAAACTCATCATTGAGTTTGAAAAACAACTCAAAGCTTGGAGCTCTCACATACATCAAAGAATTTTAAATTCTCATCCATTCATTGTAAGTATATTTCCGCAACTTCTTTGAATATTCACACACCTAAATCATGATTAGAGATCATTGACATGTTCTAGGAACACTAACAATGATATCAAGAGCCTTTTCTAAGCATGATTTTATTCTAGGGTTTATATACTTTAATTTGGGAATTTTGTGTTTGGAGCATGATTTCTTCAAATTGGTTGTTTGGTTGAGCTTGGATGATGATGAATTAGATTTATGCATCTTAGGAATTGAGAAAATGAGTTGGATAAAATTTTTCCTAATTCCTTAGCCTTGGCCGAATACTACCCTAGCATGTATCATGGTGATTTTTTTATTTTAGACTATTGGATATGTTTAAAGCATGAAATGAATATGATTGTTAATTTAATTTGATTGAAATCAAAATTGTATATTATTTTTTGAAATTTCCGTGAATATCATAAGCATGAAATTGATTGATTTTGCTTCAATTGTGTTGGACATGAATTGAATATATTAAAACATGATTAATTAGTTTAATTGATGTTTTGGAAATGTTAGTTTAACTAATTAATTATGACAATTACACTTTAATTAAATTAATATGATATTTAGAATATTATGTTAATAATAAAATTAGTCTTAAAATTGGATTGGGCTAATTTTGTTGTATTTGGGCTTAATGAGCTTGGTTGGGCCAAGCTTGGTTTAAGACAATTGAATTGGATCCAAATTGGGCCTAAAACCATTTCCATAAAGTCCAAATATAATAATTGGGCCTTTAACAATTTAATTGGGCCTAATGGGCCTAAATTGATTTTGGCAAAAAGGGTGATTCCTTCTTGGGCCTTGGCATCTTGGATTGGATCCATAAATGCCAAAGCACATGCCTTATGAATTAATTAAAAGCCCATTGGACTTTAATTAAATGACATTGGATGTTAATTGGGCCTTTGAGACCCATTTAGATTGGATTTAGAATCTAAGTCTAAAAGGCACACAAATAAGTGTAATTATTTAATTTGGAATTAAATACAAATTAGTATTGGATTTAAAATTATAGTTCGATATAATTCAAGAATACGTACTTTGAGTACTTATTCTTAAACGAGTTGGACTCGCGCAAATCAAAAGGTTGTTTGAACATTGGATGGTCATTAATTCAAAGATTAATTAATTGGATTAGATTAGATTGATTGAATAACATGCTTTGTGTGAATACTTGGATGTATTGTATGAATAATGTATATCAGATGGATATTAGAAGGGTGGGGGCAATTTTGGAAATTATTGTAATAAATTTAGAATTTATTAAATTGGACCTGCGTGTCCAGCCTATTATCTCTTTATCTCTTTGTACTTCTCTTCTCACCAATTCCCCTCAATGTAAATGAGGTTTCTTTATTGTATTATGTAATTGGGTAGAAGTAAGGATAGTGCTAGCGGGACAGAGGAAATGGAGAGATTTATTATAGGAACAAATTGTTATATATCCATCCGCATATCATTATTAATTTATTTTGCACCTTATTATGCTTTTAGATTGCATGCTTAGGGTGTATGATGAGACCTAATCAAAGATAATAAATTGGTTGCCAATTTACGCAAAAAACTCTCAATCAAATATTAAGCATTTTTTCTTCCATTGAGTGGATCTCTCTCAAGATCCAAGATTGGCATTGGTTTGTTGGCCAAGTCAAGATCAATGTTCATCGCGGATGTGTTTGAACCACAAAAACTTTGTTATATATTGCATGTCTTGGGCAGTTGTGACTTGTTGGCCAAAGTCAAGGTCACTTTTGTATATCGACGTGGATTACGAAGCTTTCCCACTGTCAATGGGTCGCGCTTAACTGGAATCATTAAGCTTGTTGAGCCAAAGCCAAGGCTTAGTTGATTCAGAGGAAAATGTTAGGAAATATATTGGATATATTTATATATATTGGATATATGTTTCGGACTTAGAGGTCCACCTACCGGATCTAGGAATTTGATGAGATCCAATTGATCTTAGAGATCTACCTAGTTAAGTTTCATACAGCTTGTTGGCCAAAGTCAAGGTTGTGTGTTATTTAACGGGATCCTAGTCCACTAGGAAACTAGGTTTCCCGAGTACTCAACAGAGGGTTAGTGGCTCGCCGAAAAATAGTGGGAGGCCAGTATTAAATTTGCAATTTCGTTTAATACTGTGCCAAACACGCGCTTTCAAATTATTTTCGTCATTCTATATTATATTAGTTGGACTAATATTTTATTATTTTCTTTTAATAGTTGGACTGTACCCGAAATCGTTAATTGAATAGTTAGACTATTACGATTAAGATGGCTGAAAAGATCAACGTTATGGACATTATCATGGGCGAAAATGTCTTTAACGGGGCGAACTTTCCTAACTGGGATATGAACCTCAGGATTGTCCTGGGGGCTGAGAAGATGCTCTATACGATAGAGAGACCTCCCGGGCCTAAGCCCGGAATTGAGCAGCCACTTGAGCTTGAGCTTTAGAAGAATCACAGTGATGAAAACTCAACTGCTTTATCGATCATGCTTGCTGCAATGACCCCACAATTTCGTCGTCAAAACAATGGATTGGATCCATACGAAATGATGTTGAAATTGAGGGACCTTCATCGATCTAACCTTAGATCGCAGAAGTATGAATTACAGAAGAAACTCTTTCGCTCTCATATGTCAGAGGGTACATATGTCGAGTACCATGTGTCGCAGATGATTGCTGACATCAAACAACTGGGTCAGCTGGGCATAACCTTTGAGGCTGAGACTTCCATAGATTTGATCTTACAGTCTCTTTCTGACAGTTAGAGCGGGTTCATCATGAACTATAATATGATGAACCAAGAAAAGTCTCTTGGAGAGTTGATGGAAATACTGAAAGAGGCAGAAAATGAACTTTTAAAGGGTAAGAAGCGTGAGGCTCACTTCGTTTCGACATCTCAGAAAGCCAAGGCTTGGCCGAAGGTTTCTGGAGGTGTGAAGAAGAAGAAAAGAAAGGGCAAGGCCAAATCATCAAAGTCTTCTGGGAAGGCAAATGACAAATCCCAAGATGTCTGCCTATAGTGTGGCAAACGGGGTCACTGGAAGCGTGACTGTCATGAGTACAAGGCGCACATGAAGGAAGTGAAGGAGGGCAAGGCACCGGCGTCATGTATGTTTGTTATTGAAATAAACATGTCTACTTCTAGTTTTAAAAATTAGATTTTTGATTCTGGATGTGGTACTCATATATGTACTGATATGCAAGATCTGCAGATTAGCAGGAGACTGGCTTCATGAGAGATCGACCTTCGAGTTGGAAATGGTACTAGAGTCGCCGTTTTGGCTGTTGGGACCTACATTTTGTAACTGCTCTCGGGGCATGTACTTACTTTATCAGACTATTATTATGTACCTAGTTTGACTAGAAACATTATATATGTATCTTGTTTAACCCATTGTGGGTATACCCTTGTATTCAGGAACACATGGTGTTTTGTTTATAAAGATGATTTTGAGATATGCATTGCTGATTTAAATAATGATCTTTATATTTTGAATATAAATGAATCTCAAATATATAACATGACAAACAAAAGGCTCAAAATGAGTAAAACAAATGAAACTTATTTGTGGCATTGTCGTCTGGGACAGATAAACAAGACTCATATATCCATACTTTCGAAGAGTGGATACTTGGATGGATTTGATCCCAATTTATACGACGTCTACGAATCTTGTTTATTAGGCAAGATGCCTAAAATACCTTTTAGCGGTAAATGTGTTCGTGCCACCGAACTGTTAGCTCTCGTTCATAGTGACGTATGTGGGCCCATGTCTAGCCAGGCTAGAGGTGGATATGAATACTTCGTAACCTTTACGGATGATGCATCACGTTATGGTTATGTGTATCTTATGAGACACAAGTCGGAAACTTTTGAGAAATTCAAAGAGTTTCGACACGAAGTAGAAAACAGACCGGCAAAAGTATTAAAACATTGCGGTCGGACCGTGAGGAGAATACTTGAGCAATGAGTTTCTCGATTACCTGAAAGAATATGGTATTCTTTCACAGTGGACTCCTCCTAGAACACCTCAATTAAATGGTTTGTCCGAAAGGAGACCGAACTTTGTTGGACATGGTAAGGTCTATGATGAGTCGCACTGAGCTACTAATTTCCTTCTGTAGATTGCATTGAACAATGCAATACTTATTTTGAATAAGGTTCCATCAAAGTCTGTTGGACAGACTCCATATGAAATATGGACAGGAAAGAAACCGGGTTTCTCATTCCTGAAGATTTGAGGATGCTTGGTATACGTTAAACGTTTGGATGGTACCAAACTAGAACCCAAATCGGATAAGTTCTTATTTATAGGTTATCATATGGAAACCAAATGATATTACTTCTACAACCCACAAGATAACAAGGTATTTGTTGCTCTACATGCGGTTTTCCTGAAGAAGGAATTCTTAAATGTAGTGGTAAGTGGGAGGAAAGTAGAACTCGATGAAAACCGTAGTGATACTGTTCCTGGCACGAACTCCCAAACAGAACACGAACAGTTCATCAAGGATGAGACTGTCCCATAATCTTCTAATACAAAAGAACCACGTAGATCGGAGAGAGTCAGAAAATAACCTGAAAGGTATGAGTTTCTGATCTCGCCTCACGTAGATATTAATCTTATTGAGGATAATGAGCCGGCTACGTATGAGGAAGCGATACAAGGTATCGACTCCACTTTATGGCAAGATTCCATGAAGTCCGAAATGGATTCCATGTATACCAACCAAGTCTGGCACTGGTTGATGCACCAGAAGGCGTAAAGCCGATTGGTTGTAAATGGGTCTTCAAGAAGAAGATGGACATGGATGGCAACATACAAACGTACAAAGCTAGGCTTGTAGCGAAAGGGTATCGTCAACGACATGGTGTCGATTACGATGTTTTCTATTGCTGTATATTTTGATTATAAAATATGGCAAAGGTTTGCAAGTTAAATCGATCCATTTATGGATTGAAGTAAGCATCGCGTTCTTGGAACCAACGTTTTGATGAGATCATAAAAGAATATGATTTCATTCAAAATGAAGATGATTCTTGTGTATATAAGAAGGTTAGTGGGAGCGCACTAACATTCATTGTCCTTTACGTTGATGATGTATTGCTTATTGGTAATGACATTCATATGCTACAATCGGTGAAAGCTTGGCTTCCATTAAAATTCTTCATGAAAGATCTGGGAGAAGCAGTCTTTGTTATGGGAATAAGGATCTACCGGGATAGATCTATAAAGCTGCTTGGACTCTCCCAAAGCTCGTACATTCATAAAGTGTTGAAGAGATTCAACATGGATCAGTCTAAGAGGGGACTGCTGCCAGTGTCACATGGCGTCTCTTTATCTAATGACATGTGTCCTAAAACTAAAGATGAGAGAGATAACATGAGTCGAATCCCGTTCGCTTCTGCATTCAGATCGATCATGTATGTCATGATATGTACGCGACCTGATGTCTTATATGTTTTGAGCATGTGCAGTGGCTATCAGGCCGATCCAGGTGATGGTCACTGGATTGCGGTTAAGAACATCCTTAAATATCTTAGACGATCTAATGATGCTTTCTTAGTCTATGGAGATGGAGAACTTGAGGTGACTGGATTCACTGACGCAAGTTTCCAAACCGATAAAGACGACTCTAAGTCACAATCTGGGTAAATATTTTATTGGAACAACAGAGCAGTAAGCTGGAAATCTTCCAAGCAAAAGACTGTTGCCGATTCAACAACAGAAGCGGAATATATCGCTGCAGCTGAAGCAGAAAAAGATACAGTTTGGATCCGTAAATTCCTAATTGGATTATGAGTAATTACGTTAGCAATTGAGCCCGTTCCTTTGTAGTGTGAAAATAACGGGGCTATAGTGCAGGCTAAGGAACCGCGGTCTCATCAACGATCTAAACATGTACTTCGACGTTTCCATCTGATTCGTGAGATCATTCATCGTGGCGATGTGAAGATCGAAAAGATAGCTTCAAATGACAACATTGCAGATCCGCTGACGAAAGCTGTTTCTCAGCAGAAGTTTGAGCGACATATACATAGTTCAGGTGTTAGATACTTGAGTGATTGGCTATGAGCCAAGTGGGGGATTGTTGGACAATTATGACCCATATCATCCTTATTTGTAAAAGACATTGTGGTTTTTGTACAAATTAACTATGTGACAAATGAAATTTCTATTTTATCATTATGTAATTAGATTACTTATAAATATAAATGATAAAAGTCCTTATGATTAGTTCCGGATTAATAGGATATGAGACAATATCAATCCATGAACGGTTTAATCATTAAATATCCATAGTCGTGGTATTATCGAGACTGGACATCGATAATGCGGAATAGACTAGTATTGCATTTGTGCGCGTTATGGAAGCTTAACGATATAATTATCATATATTTAAGTATTGGATACTTATGCAAGTGCGATAGAAGGTT
Source organism: Zanthoxylum bungeanum (assembly GCA_019454045.1). Taxonomy (NCBI): domain Eukaryota; kingdom Viridiplantae; phylum Streptophyta; class Magnoliopsida; order Sapindales; family Rutaceae; genus Zanthoxylum; species Zanthoxylum bungeanum. Next base: position 32,569 of record SKCR01026794.1, on the reverse strand, counting down.
CTGTTAGCCGTTGGATCGGGAACAACATCGCTCTGGATAGACCCATTGGAATCTCATTGGTAGTATGACTATGTGTCTATGGGAATCCGAATCATGGTAGGTGTATGTGGTCTTAACTTGAGACTTGCATCGCTAATACTTGTGACAATCAGTACGCTTTGGTTTTGGTCGTCCGAGGCCTTAAAAGGTTCTGTGTACGCCTCTTCTGGGTTTACTGAGAATCGTAATGTATTGGGTGCGATGTCAAGATGGAAGTGTGTAGGACACAGAAATCGGCGACGCTGTCCCAGGCTCGCGGCCTGGTTGGGAGTACGGAATAGCCCACGGGGGAACTAAACCGAAGAAATAACATGGAGTCGCCACCCGGTGTGAATCGGGAAAATGATTTAAGGCCGCACTCACCCCTCGCAAGGGAAGACCTCAAACCGTTGGGTTCGGAATGGTCCCTTACTTATGCCACTTGTAATGATATGATTTGTGCAATAATCTAACCAAGCCTAAGCAACATATATTTCCAAGGATAATCTAATTCTAAGTTCAGGCATAAAAAAATAAATTGGAATAATGGAAAACATATAATTTCATGAACACATTACATTGATAAACACAGAGACGCAAATAAACACTAATTGTACAAGCATGCATATTAAAGAGAGGCAATTAAGTGCATAATGTAAATAACAACTATAAAGGCATTGATGATAAAAGCGAGCACACAATCTCATGAGCATATCGAATAAATGCGGAAAATATAAACAAACAATAACGGTAAAGGCATAAATATTGAAGAGAGCTAACTAAGCATATGATGGGGAAGGGAACGACTAAAGGAACAAACATGCATGAAACATGATAAATGAATATGTCCAATGTTTGCGCGTTCATGTAGCGTTCGTAAACGCATTCAAACGGTAAACAGAATGTAAGCGTTCGAGTAACGTTTAAGGCGTGTTCGAACGGAAATAAGACAGAATGCATATGTTCATGTAGCGTTTGTAAACGCGTTCGAACGGAATAAGACAGAATGCATACGTTCGTGTAGCGTTCGTAAATGCGTTCGAACGGAATGAGATAGAATGCATACGTTCATGTAGCGTTCGTAAACGTGTTCGAACGAGATGAGACAAATGCATACGTTCGTGTAGCGTTTGGAAACGCGTTCGAACGAGATTGCCAAAATGGCATCTGAAATGACACAAACACATATATGGATAAACAATTACACAATGTAGGACCTCTTGTGCCCGATGGAACACATTTCACATTCAATCGAGTGCACCTCGTCCGGCGCGGTAAAACATCGTGGAAAAGGTAGCCTTTAGGCATTTCCCTCGAATAGAGGACCTTTAATCCACCCTAGTTAGCCCATGCGTACGAGAATGCAATGCATGCGTAAATAAAGCAATGATATGCAAAGGGTAAATGACATAATAAAAGGCGCGGCAAAACATCGTGGAAAAGGTAGCCTTTAGGCATTTCCCTCCAATAGAGGACCTTTAATCCACCCTAGTTAGCCCATGCGCACGAGAATGCAATGCATGCGTAAATAAAGCAATGATATGCAAAGGGTAAATGACATAATAAAAGGCGCGGCAAAACATCGTGGTAAAGGTAGCCTTCAGGCATTTCCTCAAATAGATGACCTTTAATCCACCCTAGTTAGCCCATGCGCATTATATTACAATGCATATAAAATAAAGACAACAATAATATAGGACCTCGTATGCTCGATTAAACATATTTCACATTCAATCAAACATACTTCGTCCGGCACGGCAAAACGTCGTGGCAAAGGTAGCCATTGGGCTTTTTATCCCTCAAAATGGAGGACCTTTAATCCAACTTGATTTACCCATGCGCACTATATCATCATGCATAAATAAGTAACATGCAGAAAGTAATAGCATACTAACGACTAAATCATGCTTAGAAAATAAATAACATACTAGCAACCCAATCATGCTCGAATACAAGGTTGGATGAAACGAAATGTGTGAATCTCTCGAGTGGTACATGGCATTGTATCCCGAGTGCAAAACGCAATACCGTCTATTCGGATTCGGCTACGAAATTTACGTCAGAGTTTCCATCCGATATACCACAAGAGAGAACACATGTTCCATTCATTCAAGGATCATAATATATATGAACAAACGACTCTCATGCGAATGAATTCTAATAAACAACAAAAAAATGATGAGAATAAATAAGAAGGGTGCCCTCAGGTCTAGCCTTTTAGGTCATCTCTCGAAAGTGCGTTACACGGCCGTCGGAAGGGTTGATGCTCCGCAACTCCTCCAGTTCACTGGTCCACTGCTCTCGTTCGCTGCTTCGCTATTTTGAGTTGTTGTTTCCTTTGTTTTGCTACTGTTTTACTGCTGTTTCTTGCAGTAATTTAAGGATTTTAAAGTGCAGTTTTTTTGTCACTGTTTTGCTATATTAAGGGACTGTTTTTGGCTACTGTTTTCGGTGTTTGGGCTGCTGTTTGGGGGGTGATTTTTTGGTCACTGCAGTGCAGTTTTGGGGATTGTTTTCGGTGGTTACGGTGGTGTGTTTTAAGGCAATTTATTCGGTCACTGCAGGGCTGTTTTAGGGACAGATTTTGGTCACTGTCGGGGCTGTTTTAGAGGGCTCTATGCGTGCAAAGAAGGAGTGGCTAGGGGTGATGTTTTCGGTTGCTAGAGGGACGAGGAGAAGAGAATTATTTTGCTTGCTATTCTTGTCTTGGGCGTGTAGAGCTAGGAGGTCTCAAGGGTTGATTTTCGGTTTCTTTTATAGACAAAGGCTAGAGTTTCTCTTGTGTGAATAGGAATCAAGCAATTATGGGGGAATATTTCTAATTAGTATCTCACAAGGAAAACATCTAATTAAATTAGGGAGGTGATTTTTTCAAATTAGGAATGGATTTATTTTATTTGTTTTAATTTCACCATGTGTTAAATATGTGTTTTGTTATTTTTGGGTGGGTTTTGGTGGGCTAATTAGGCTTGGGCGTGAGGCTAGCAACAAATCCAGAAGTATCGACACCGTTCGAATTCCGATTCGAACGCTACACGAACGCCCGTAATCTGCTTGACGTTCGAACGTGTTCACGAACGCAGCACGAACGAAAACAGTGAACATGTGAATTGAATCTGATGACAAACTTATTCTGAATTCTCCCTTCTGACATTCGTTTCCCGCGACTTCCGCAACCTAGAGAGTAGTACATTTGTATGAGACTCATCATCGGGACTTATATGCAAAATGCAGTGCCTACAAAGTGTCACTTCAGTCATATGGAGATGATGATCACGCATGATACAGAATTATTACTATTATATACTGTAATTATCGGGATAGTATGACAAGGTCATGATTATCCAAATAAAGAGACTAGTTGCTAGTGATCCGATATATGCTTCGTATGGGGCAGAAACAATTCTTGCCCCAGGCCTAGCATGTGACATCTGATACTGGATCGTAAAACGCAATACTTAGTATACTACGCTTGATAAAGATTTGGTATTCCTTAAAAGAATATTTCTGGAGAATTGGGTAGGCACGGTGCTTTGCTAGAAGTCAACTATGTCTTGTAAATCGGTAAGAACGTGGTATTAGGTACGCACGTATTCAGATAGTCCGATAACCGTATTTACTGCCAACATATTCAGGAATCTCTTGGGTCGCTTCCAAAAGATTCACCGATGACATTTGACTCGAACAGAATTAATCTACGGTTAATTAAGAGAGAGAAAATTAATCTGGGATTAATTGCGGTAATAATTTATCTGGGATAAAATTCGATTAGAAGAGATAACGCGATTAATTTGGAATTAATCGATTAAATAATATATTGGATATATTAATTGAAATTAGATTTCAAAGCGGAATTAAAATTGGATTTTAATTCGGGCGAACAAATTAATTTAGAATTAATTCGCGAGCGACTTTCATAATAATTTTGCGAGGCATTATTATTTAATTAAATTGGATTTAATTACGTCGTGATGGAAAATTCGTTTAATTCAGAATTAAACGAACTCGGGCCCGAGCGAAGTTGCGTGTTGAGTTGTTCGACTTAAATTTGAAATTTAAAAGTGGTGGGACCCAATTGACTTACATCAACAAGTTTGACTAGTGATGGAAGTTGTTAATGGTTGAGTGAAAGCTTGGATTGCTTATTCAACACTCAATCAACAACCAACACACTTTGTTTTTAATTTTGAAAAAGATATACCAACTTTGGAAGTTGACATATTTGGTAATTGATTTTAGAAATCAAAAATAACAAAATACAAAAACTTTATCCCTCCTTTGCACTTTGCCGTGAACTTCATTATCTCCAAAGGAAATTTTGTTGCAAATTTTTTCTTGAGCTAGCACTTGAAGAATCAAAGAAGGTGATAGAGAAACTCATCCTTGAGTTTGGAAAACAACTCAAAGCTTGGAGCTCTCACATACATCAAAGAATTTTAAATTCTCATCCATTCATTGTAAGTATATTTTCGCAACTTGTTTGAATATTCACACACCCAAATCATGATTAGAGATCTTTGGCATGTTTTAGAAACACTAACAGTCCTGTCCTAATGGGATTTCATCCAATTTGTGATGAGATTTGAGACATTCTTATATCTCAATTTGAAAATGGGACCGAACAAAACAAACGAGATGAAACAAGATTTAACATGATGAGATGAGATGTAGGACAAGATAATTTTTTATCCCAAAAATAACGGAATAAGGATTGACCGGGATAGATAAATCTCGGTCCATCAAGTCCCATCACCATCTTTAAGTTTGGGCATATTATTGAGTGTTATCTTTTGTGGTTTGTTAAGCTGGTTTTATCGTTAGTTTGAAAGTGTTACTTAATTAGTGTTTTTATATTTATTATCAATTGATTTCAAATAATTTTAACATTGAAAAAAATACTACTAATATATATTTTAAATATTCCCACTCTTACACAACTAAACATAATATAAGCAAAATAAAACAACAATTCAGCTGGAGGAATCACATAATGTTGTCATATTATATATCCTTAACCTTGAAGGTTTTAAAATTAACCAAAGCAACACAGAAACACAAACATAATTAAGAACAACAGTTGACACAGAGAGCTTAAATTAAGAATGGGATGATGGGATGCTCCAATTGAGGTGGGTAAGATGTATTTCCTGAGGAAGAAGATGATACTTGATGCCCAGATTCTCAAAAATCTTCTTAAGCTCAAGGATAAGCTCTGATATCCTATTACTCCTCTCTCCATAGTTTTGGTGATTTATTGTATGTTGCACACACAAACACATCTTCAACTTGTTCAGCTCTGCTATTTCTTTCACTATCACTGAATGCTTTGGGTTCCAATACTTGGGTTTGCTCTCAATGTACCTGCATTTATTCCAAAACAAAACAAAACAAAACAAAAAACATCATTATTGATAATAGGGCTGCTCGTGAATGCGTTTTGCGTCCGCAGTCATACTAAATTTTGTACTTGTAGGCCGCGGCAGGGATGGCCCTGGGGACAGCGTAAATAGACGATCAGATGCACCCCAAATTTGGGGTCCAAATATAAGAAAAATTAATACTCATTATAATAAGGAAGCTAATTTTTTTTTCTATATTTTATCGATAGGGGTTACATTCTTGATAAATTAGTCTAAAGCCTCTCAAAACTCAGGGCCGCTCATGACCCACAGTCACTCGAATTTGAGTAATAATAGAGGGTAAGGGTTGATGTTTAGAATTTGGATTCAGAAATGAACTAAGTTTTGTACTGAGTATTTTTATTAGATAACAATTTATATATAATATAATTTTAATCATATATTGTTATTAAAGCACGAAGTGATAAAAAATTATGAAACATTTAACACAATTTAACTCAATACTGAATCCAAATCCCGATTTTTACTGGTGCAATTTTTCCTTTTCATCCAACCCCTTTAATTGAAAAAGAAATTGATGATATGATAGAATTAAACAAACTTACACTTGAATGGCCTTCTTAAGAGCAATGATAGTGTCCATTGACGTGGAAATATCAACTGTGAAATTAACATTATCACTCATTTCTGGACTTCTGTAAAAGTTGCTGATTGGTTTTGTGAGCAACACTGCATTCGGGTAATAAATTTTCTCCATATCGTACCGAAGAAATACTGTTGTTAATATATTCATTTCTTCCACAATCATCTGTGCATGCATCAACACATAAAAGCATATATATACTCAACTAATCAATAAAAAAATTAACCGACTCAACCCAAAAATTAATTTAAAAATTATCTCATGTTCATATTCTTATATCAATATCACTTTTCAATATGGACGTAGGTATGATTTCATATAATATTGATGGCTAAATATTTTAAAAAATGAAAATATAAGAAATTATCGGAATCAAAATCAAGCTTGGGTTTGCGCAGCTGACTCACACTTCTCTTCATGTGCAGGTCAGTCTTAGTCTTGTCGGGTGGTTAGATGGTATTGGCCCACCCATGTTAAAGATTGGTTCGGATACAATGTTAAAATCTATATGCTTAACTCAACTCAAAAAATTGGATTGAAAATTGAGACTTATGCTTATATTTTGAAACCAAAATCATTTTAAACCAGTAGATGATATTTTCCTCGATATGCACAAAACTCCCGCGATTGCGAGTTGAAGATTAAAATTTTATAGTAATTGATTTACCTGAACACCATCAATAACGCAACGATCTCCAATGTCAAAAGGGTGCATGACGAAGATGAAGATAATGGATTCAAAAACCATCTTGCAAGTATTCTGAAACATGAAGCCCACAAGAACTAGCTGTGTTAAGACAAAAAATATAACCTTGGTTGTTGCCAACTCCATTACTAAGAGAGACACCACTACTATTATCACTATCACCACTGCACTTGCTAGTTTATGTAGCTGCTGCACTGCTGTTTTTGTATCATTCAATGAATGTGCTAAAGCTTTTCTTTCAAAATAAGCTCGAACCTGCAGATGATAATCACAAAAAGTTCAAATCCAAATTAATTAAAATGTGTTCTAAGATGTTAATTCACTTGGTCAAGACACATATACTGTATATCGTAGGTCTTGGGTTCAATGTCTTACGGTGGTGTGAGTTAATAAAGAATTCATGTAGCCTTGTTCTCACAGTCTCCGGACATGATTCTATTACCTTACCGGCCTTGTTCTCATTTTCTTTGAGACCTAGTCGACGGTGATCCGTCAAGCGAAAATTAATTTTTATAGAGCGTTTGGATTCTCTTCTTCTTTTTTATTAAATAATATAATATAATATATCGGGAAGTGATTTCTTTAAAAAAATTTCTTAAAACAAGGACAGAACTAGAAATAAAAAATTAATCAGTAAACAAAAGCATTGAACTATATATGGTAGTATTTTGCTAATATGTATTATGTATTCATACTGAGGGCATTGAAGTTGAATTTGAACTATTGAATTTGAAATGGAAGTTACTGAATTTGAAATTAATACATGTTTCATGTTTAATATTAGAAGTTTAAAGTTCAACGATCATTATTTTAATTTCAATGCGCTTTGTATTGACAGTAAAAAACTATTATAAAAAGAGAAGCTAATTCATACCACCCAATTTCTGAATGAAGTTTGTGTAATTCTTCCTGTTTCAAGGGCTCCTTCGAAGTGTGGAAATATAGTATGAACTTCAACCCTCTTCAAGAATCTCATTAGATCTTCCTCCTCAATATACCTTCAATAAAAAAAAAAATTTGAGGATATATACAAGATTAAATATCCAATATTATTATTTCAAAAAAAAAAAAAAGTATGCATATTATTATAGCTATATGTAAGGTTGGCAAATGGGACATGGTTTGAAAAACTCAACCATATTTTAAGTGTATTTTTTTTTTTTAAATATGGGTTTGAAAAAATACAATAAGATGATCAATTTAAAAGTTAAGAAACTAAACTTTTCCAATATTTTGAAAATATTGATAAACAACTTGATTTCATGAATGAGTATTTTCAAGCCTGACCATTTATCAATTTTAATTATATTTAGGTCCCATTTATGTTAAAAGCTATTTAGTGAAATAGTATTTCACATTATTTTTCATCTTTCTTGGACTTGGATTTCAAGATCCTAACTATATATTGATAACAATATATACTTGAGAGAAATTTTTAAACGAGAAATTTTTGTATAGAACCGATAACCACGTCATTAATGTATCACTCAATTTTTATCTGACATGTGGTAATATTTTGATAATATTTTATTTTAATTAAAAAAAAATAGTGTACCATATGTTGAAGATTGTTTTTCGTTCTAAGGGTAATTTGGAAATTTAGCCTCTCGAACAAACCTCTCTCATCAATTAATTTTTTTAGTTAGTAGGGAACCAAAGCAAACTTAGCAAGCAGATAAAAAATCACAGAGAAAATGATTAATGTGGTTCGGCAGAAAATGGCTCCAACCTACGTCCACATGGTAAAATAGGGTAATTTTATTACTTACTTGAGGTCGAAACCGACCAGCTTTCTCTCTCTCTATCACTTAGATTTTATAGTTTTTTTACAATGAGTGAAATATGAAAATTGCTCACCTTGAATCTGTGGCTTCAAACCCTTTATTCCACCAACCCATGATGTCAGCTCATGTCACCCTATCATCGTCGCCTCATGCTAGGGTTGAGCACCGGTTCCGGTTCTACCCGAAACCGATTGGAATCGGACAAGTTTTCCGGGTTTGGAATCGAAACCGGTTGTAACCAGTCCGGTTTTGATTTCAAAATGGTCGGAACCGGAACCGAACCATGGAATCAGTTTCTAGAACTAAATTTAGAACTGGTTTCTAGAATCGAATTTTGAACCGATTCTGGAACCGAATGTAGAACCAAAATAATATCCGAATTACTTTGAAACGAGATCGTTTTGAATAACAAGGTCTACATTCTCACTCAGTTTAACTCAACATGCATCTATCTCGCGCTTACAACTATGACAGTGGGGTAACATGATTTGAAATTTTATTAATGCTTTATTATGAACTCAAAAATGATTTGTTAACTGATGTTTCAATTAACTGGGAATTCATATCATAGGTTCTAGCAGCTACCCAAACTCCTAGAGAAGCAGGTAATAGGTGGTTCCAGGGTACTGCAGAAGTTGTGAGACAATCTCATTGGCTTTTTGAGGTACCCAAAATTCATGTCAATTTGCACATTTACTTAAATGATATATGCATTTGTTTATGGATATTAAGATTTGTCTCTTCATTTCCAGAATCATTGGTAGAGTGGTGCAAATATCACAATCTCTTATTTTCCAATGGATGATAGGTACGTTGTTGCTCGTAGCAGAATTCATATCAACTCTTCTGCAAATACAACACATAACCTCTACTGCAAATACATATCACAATCTCTTTGTTCAGGTATGCTTGTAGGTTTGACAATATTATATAAATAGGGTAATTCAGAATCGGACAGGAACCGAATTGGAACCGATTAATAGGGTATCCTATTTAATTGGGTAGGTTTCGGTTCCATGCGGAATCAGAACCGAAACTGGTTTTGCTCACCCCTACCACATGCTCATTTTCCCCAACCACTCAGTAAATAGTTGCTCTGACATCTAACTCAACCACCCACTATTAGCATAAACCCATCATTCCAACCTTTTGGCCACTGCCACACGTTCTGTTGACGTGACACCTTGAGATTCAACCACTCTAATATTGTTCTGTCTGGCATAGTCATTTCTCAAGGAGAGCCGTTGGCTTACTCCTGTCACATCAACCTTCTAGAAGCCCAAACTTCCAAGTAGGGCATACATCATATACCTGTAAGTAAAAAAATATCATGGCCTTAACCCTGATCCCCAGGTTGGCATACCAAAGTGAATGATGTAGGATCAAAACTGTCTTTCTTCAGACAGGTTGGGTCGGTAAGCATGGACCACCTCAGGTCAGCTTCCACAAATGCTCAAATACTGCCAAATCTAATACTTCCTTTATGGTCGGGTCGGGGGTACCTATTTGCTTCAACAACAACAGGGTCCATCGGGAAAACTCCTTCGCACAATGGGCTCGGGTCTCGCATCTGACTTCAGCCTCTCTAGGCCCTCATCATTCTCATCTAGCCAAGTACAAACCCCATACGGCCCCTCTTCGGTATTCAAACTTCCTCGGGTTGAAAAACCATCATCAACAACTATCTCATAGTTATCGGTATCAACGAGTTAGTGAGTTGGTGCCGGGAACTTCAAAAAATATGATGGTACATGTCAATCCCGTGTCCTCAGTTCCTCCAACTCAAAGAGATTGAGGCCCCTCGTCTTCTGTTCCTGCCCCCTCCTGACCCTCCGAGGCTCCGAGAATGTACCCGACCACTCCATGTAACTTGTATATTATTTTTTGTAGGTAATCCTGAGGGAGCCCAATGTAAAAACTTTCTTTTTTAATGAAGATTCAATTTTCGCACATGCTCTTATTTTTCCATATTGAAGTGCACACTGAACAAAGACCCGAATCAAGGTAACTTTTACTGTAACGTGCTGAACTAATCAATATTAATCAATACTCGGTAAATTCAACCAAATTCACTTTAATCACTCCCATAATGGACCATGCCACGATCATGAACACTGATGCCTGAGTCTATCATACCATGAACCCTTTAAAAAGATCTCAATACTGAGCATCTTCTGCCCGACCAGCTTCAACAGTTCCCAAACTGACTTGTATCATATGGGATGTTGATGATGAACACTAAAAAATGTATATTCATTAAAAGGAAAAGTAATTATTTTACACTTATAGTTTCATTAATCCCCTTAATTTAATACATTTGTGAAATAACAATTAAATTTATTTTTTTATATATTTTTATTGTTTTTTTTTATAAATTGTTAGGGGTGGGCAAAAAAACTGACCGAACCGAACCAAACGCAAACCGAACCAAACCGGACCGAATTGACGGTTTTTTTTCTAACGGTTCGGTTTGCGGTTCGGATTGGGCCACCCCAAACGGTTTACGGTTCGGTTCAGATGCTAAACCGAACCGCACCTGTTAAACCGAACCGAACCGAACCGTTATAATTAAAAAAATATATATTTTTATAAAAAGATTTGCATTTTTCTTTTAATTTTACTTTATATTTTCTTTTTATTAGTATGTAATACTTTTATTCTTAATTTTTTTGTTAATATATTTTATAATTAATACTTTTATTCTTAAATTTATTTGTTAATAATTTTATTCTTAATTTTTTTTTTTATAGTTTAATCTTGAAAGTAAGCTTTTGTATTTGTCTCTTAATTATAATGATGGTAGCATCATTATTCTAGGTAATTTTTAAAAAAATACAAGAATTAATTGTGCCTCATTTTTCAATAATCTATTGAGTGCATGTGTTCTCTGGAGTTACAGCTTACACCGTAGCACTTCATACTATTTGTTCGCTAGACTAGTTTTTTTTTTCTTCACTTAAGTGGATGGATTTTTTTTTTTAAGTAGAATAATCCGTAAACCGAACCGAACCAATCCGTAAACCGCTGGTTTAAAAATTTTCAATCCGAACCAAACCGTTATTTAATGGTTTGGTTTGAGAGGTAAAAAAACCGAACCGTAAAATATGGTTTGGTTCGATTTTTAGCAAAAACCGAACCAAACCGAACCGCGCCCACCCCTATAAATTGTGTAGGCAAAATATTATTTTGGAAGCTCAACATGAAAAATGAATATGAGATTTGAATTTCAGGACCTAGGAAATCCAAAAGAGTGTGACTGCTAGATTCAAATCGGGCTTGAAAAATACTCATCGTGTTTAGATTGACAACAAAATTAGCTTATGATGTATTTAGCTACACATATATTGTATTATTATTATAATATATATATAATATATTTAGGAGGTCCCACCGAGATTATATATATAATATTTTTGAGGGCCCACCAATATTTTTTTATATATATAATAGATTATTAAACTATATTATATTATATTATATTATAAAATAAAATAATGCAATGTATTATTACATTGATTGACATCAAAGAAATAATACATTGCCTGCAAATGCATTGCATTTAAGAATGCAATTGCATTTGCAATTTGGCCGAAGCCTCCTATAAAATGAGGTGCTCGACACCTGAATGAAAGGGGGAGAAAATGGAGAGCCCCCCTCTAGTCTGAATGTGTTATTTCATTTTTCCATTTCGGGAGATTTTGGGTAAGTATCATGTGTGTTTTATTTTATTTTATTTTTTTTGTATTTTTTTCTTTGAGTAGTAAAATTATTTGTGTTTTTATTTATATTTTGTTTTGTTAATTTGCATCATGCTGAGGGTAAATGGTGAAGCTCTTGGTATGAAAATATATGTAATTTTTATTTATGTTATATTTTATAAATTATGATAATTTTCCAAATAAAATTCATACACTTTCCAGTTTATTGAGGATTATTGACTAGCTGTAGACAGTCCCCGATTGACACAGATAATAATTGAATCCCATAAATGAGAGAGATTGAACTATTAAAGATTTGGATTAATTATAAACAATATAGTTCCGCATATATGACTTTTATATATATATATATATATATATTTGACATAATTGAGTACCTAATTGGACTTGTTATAGGCAAATATTATCACCGTCTTTATGGCTAATTTTATGTGTTTTGACATATTTAGTACATTGACATGACTAATTATCGACATGACGAATTACATGTGTTGACATAATTAATACTTGATAATTATGAAATAAATTGATTGAGAAATAATTATAATTTATATTTTATAAAAAGTAAAAATTATTTTATATTTGAAATATAAAGAGTGGATTTCTTAACCCTAGTATTTTATTTTATTAGTTGAATTACTATTTTATCATATTAAATCTATTCCATGTGGATCGACCCCGAATCACCAGGTTATTTTATTACTTCGACACTCTTATACTTAGGAGTAAAAAACCACTTTGTGAGTGTGTCAGCTTACCCGAGGGAACTCAACTCTACTTGTCACAGCTTTGTAGTAGAGGCACAAGGAGGTGACGACCTCATATTGACATAAAAGGGGCTCGACGGAACAAATCCAACCTCGAGCTTGTAGTATACCTGGCCACAGGGGAATGACCCATCCCTGTGCCATCCAGATGAGGCCATGGGGGAGAAACTCCGACCCCTTGCCAGCGAACACAACAAGGCCTCGGTGAAACATACCCAACCTAGAGCCGTTAATTACTTGGACACAAGGGAATGTTCTTGCCATATGCCATCTTGATAAGGCGATGGGGAAAACTCCGACCTCATGCCAATGAACCCAACAAGGCCTCGGTGGGACATACTTGACCCCGAGCCATTAATTACTTGGCCACCATGGAATTTTTCCTCCTTGTGTCATCCCAATAAGGTCATGTGGGAGAAACTCCGACCTCATGCCAACGAATCATAATAAGACATCGGTGGGATATACCCGACCATGAGTCGCTAATTACTTGGCCACAAGGGAATGTTCCCTCATTGTGCCATCCCGATAAGGCCATGAGGGAGAAACTCCGACCACATGCCAACGAATCACAATAAGACATCGGTGGGACGTACCGACCCCAAGCCGCTATAATCACTTGGCCACAAGGGAATGTTCACTCATTGTGCCATTCAGATAAAGCCATGAGGGAGAAACTATGACCCTATGCCACCGAATCAATAAGGCTTCAGTGGGACATACCTTACCCCGAGCCGTTAATATCACTTGGCCATAAGGGAATGATCCCTCATTGTGCCATTCAGACAAGGTCATGAGGGAGAAACTCTGACCATATACCAGTGAATCAATAAGGCATCAGTGGGATATACCCGACCCTTGGCCACAAGAGAATGATCACTTATATTGCCATTGAAATAAAATGACATCGGCGGAATGAATGCAGCCCCGAGCCATCAGAGTCACAACTGAGACCGATATGGAGTGAAGATTTTCAACATCCGGTCGTCCCTAAGAACATTGGTAATGGCTTCACATATCGAGTCGTTCGAAAAAACAAAATAAGACGATAAGTGTAACGGGGGTGACGTATCAAACATTATGTATCGACCCAAAAATATCAAGGGAACTGAAGCAGCGTCCTGCCTCATGTTACCTAAAATAATAATTTTGAATCTTATAGTCCAAAGTCCTGGCGAACCGAGCTACAGATCAGGGGGCGGCCAACGCCATGAGATATCTTTCTCATGATAGGTAGACCCCGAATCTACAAACGACATAAAAGCCCTATAGCTTTCCTCGTGCTATGCTCATACGGATCGAAAATAGAATGGACAGCGCCACAGAGGCATTTCCTTTCCCCGTGCTAGGCATATCCTAAGGCTGCAAATGCCACGGAGGCTTGTGGGCCCTCCCCGTGCTTTGCACCTCCAACTTTGGGTGGCAAACGTCGTGGGGGAATTATCCATCCCCACGTTATGCGAACCCGATGATATCGTAATACCTCAGAGCTGTCTTCAATCTATACGTGTTATGATTACCTTGAGGCACCAAACGTCACGTCGACGCTTTCGTCGAGCGTCCTGTGGATACCCGAGGCGCCAAAGGCCAATCATGCCTTCTTATTCCCCAAATGTGTAAGTCATTGGGTACTAATGTTTCAGTCCGGAGGTTTGATAATGACACCGGGGATAGCATGCCATATGGGTTTGTGCTTTTCCCACATGTTATACACCCCTTGAAGTATCTCGATCATGTGTATTTCACAAGAATATTAAACAAGTATTTCCCATCCAAATAATAAACAAGCATAGATGAACAAGTTTTTATTTAAAAAGGGAAAGCCTTATTTATATCCTTGGGATCTATTGCCCTTCTTACAACTCTTTAAAAATCATTCTAAGAGATGCTTTATTGAAAATACCTCATCAACATCTCTGCATTCCACGATTTCCTGAGTCTGGTGCTGTCTAGCTATTCCAGGTGATAGACACTCGACTTGATGACCTCACTAACTTTGTAAGGTCTCTCCCACTTGTCTCCCAAGTAGCCTTCCTCAGGTCTTTTTTTTTTATTTAGAGTGACCCACCTCAGGACCAAATCTATGGGATGAAAGGTTCGTACTCAGACTCTCTTGTTGTAGAAGCGAGACATACTTTTCTGATATGCCGCCACCTTGAGTGATGACCTCTCTATTTTTTCTTCTATCGGGTCAAGGTGGTGCCTGATGAGTTCTTCATTATGTCATTCTTCAAAATGCTAGACCCAATGGGTCGTCATCCCGATCTTTGCTGGAATGACTACTTCATATACGTAAGCCAATGAGAATGGGGTTTCCCCCGTTGAGTCTTTATAGGTCGTCTGATGCGCCCATATCACTTCTGGTAGCTCCTCAACCCACAAACCTTTACATGACCTGAGTCTTGCCTTCAGATTATTTTTATGGTCTTGTTTGCCGCTTATACTTGTCCATTTGACTTCGGGTGCGCATGTGAGGTAAATCTCAAGGCAATCTAGAGATCATCACAGAGTTTCTTGAAGCACGTGCTGTCAAACTAATTTCCATTGTATGTGATGATGGGCATAGGAATCCCAAATCGGCACACAACATTCTTCTTAATAAAATCTATGGCTTTCTTATCGGTTATGGTGGACAGTGGCTCGACCTCTACCCATTTGGTGAAGTGGTCAATTGCCACGATCGCAAACTTGGCTTGTCCCTGACCTGTAGGCATAAGTTCAATAAGATCCAGCCCCCACTGGGAAAATGACCAAGGGCTTGATAAAGCGGTCAACTGCTCGGGTGGCTGATGAGACACATTAGCATTTCTCTGACACCCATCACATGCTCGGGCATCCCCGACCCTATCCTGATGCATCATCGGCCGGAAAAACCCTACCTGAGTGCTTTGTGGGTGATTGACTTACCACCGAAGTGGCTTCTACAGATTCCTTCTTGAATTTCCCTGAGCACGTAGTTAGCCTCCTCGGGCCCAAGCACTTCAGATACGACATTATGTAGCCCCTTCTATACAGTACCTCATCTATCAAACAAAAATGTGCACTCTTATATTTCAATTACATGGATTCTTTCTTGTCCTCCGGAAAGTCTCCTGATTCTAAATATCTATTGATCGGGTCCATCCAGGACAATTTGACTTCAATTTCCACCTCCATCATGCTAGGTTCTCCTACGATTTCTGGTTCTAAAATCTCCAAGGGGATGACCTGATGAATTTTTCACTTGATGGATGAGGCAAGTCGGGCCAATGAATTTGCCTGCTAATTATTCTCTCGCCCGATTTGTTCGAATGTCACATTTTCCCATTCCTCATATTAGTTTTTTTCACCTCCACGAGGTATGCTATAATATTGGGCTCCCTAGCTTGGAACTTGTCATTCAGTTGTTGAACGGCTAACTGATAGTCACTTTTTACTACCACATTTCTTACCTCGACTGTTCCGTAAAGCCTCAGCCCAACCAAGATTACTTCATATTCCTCCTCATTATTGGTCGCCCCAAATGTAAACCTCAGCTCCTCTCATTCTTCGCTTCTGAGAATGATTCCACCCCTGCATCCTTGTGAACTAACCGACCCATCAATAAACAGTTCTCATTCTCCGCCTTGACTATCATGATTTGGGGCCAATGAATCTGCTATAAAGTTGGCTAGAGGTTGCCCCTTGATTGACACTCGAGACAGGTAGGATACATAATATTCACTAAGCTCTACAGATCATTTTACAAGACGACCCGAGGTCTCAGGTCTATGCAATATTTGCCTAATAGGGTGTTCGGTATATACTCCGATGGGGTGAGCTTAGAAATATGGGCGCAACTTCCATGCTGTAGTAACTAGGGACAAGGCCACCAGTTCGTGGGCTGGGTACCAGATTTCTACATCTAATAAGGCATTGCTAGTATAATACACCAGCCTCTGAATTTTATCTACTTCTTGCACTAAGACTGGACTTACAACATATTCAGAAATGGCTAAGTACAGAAATAACATCTCACCCGGAATTGAATTAGCGAGAAGTGGGGGTCGGGTCGGGTACCCTTTAAGCTGTTGGAATGCCTCCTCGCACTCGCTTATCCAGTTAACTTCCTTCTTTTCCTTCTTGATCAGTTGGAAGAAGACATGTCATTTATCTGTGGCCTTGGAGATAAACCGGTTGATCACTGCTACTCGACTAGTCAAGCTCTGCACCTCCTTCACTGTCCTCAGAGATTTTAGATCCAGTACCCCCTGATCTTCTGAGGATTTTCCTTGATGCCTCTTGCACTGACCATATACCTCAAAAATTTTCCTGAAGACACCCAAAATGCACACTTGTATGGGTTCAGCCTCATCTTGTACTTCCTCAAAAGTGCAAAAGTCCCTCTGAGGTCCCCCAGATAGTCCTCATGCTTTTCAGTCATTGTGATCATGTCATCGACATATACCTGTATTGTCTTGTCGATGAGTGGCTTGAAGACCCTATTCACCAACCTCTGATATGTAGCCCCAACATTCTTCAGTCCAAATGGCAGAACCTTGTAACAATACAGCTCTTGGTCGGTGATGAAAGCTATTTTTTCCTCATCATCATGATGCATTCTGATCTGATTGTACCTCGAGAAGACGTTTATAAAACTGAGCAGCTCGTGGCAGGCTGTCGAATCCACCAGCTGATCCATATTCAAAAGTGAAAAGATATCTTTCGGGCAAGCTTTGTTTAAGTCGGAGAAATTCACACACATCCTCCACTTGCCATTGGCCTTGTTCACCAATACCATATTTGATACCCATTCCAGGTATTTAACCTCTTTCATATTGCATGAATAGCTTCATACTGCTCCCCGTTAAAGGTCATCCTCTTTTGATTTATGGGTTTATGAACTCGGTTTATTGCCAAACGGTGGCTGATGACCCGAGGATCTATCTCAAGCATATCCTCGTGCCCTCATACAAAAACATATGTGTATTCCTACAAGAAGTCCACCAACTTCTTTTTCAAAAAATTTCTTTTTTTTTTGGCCGACCCTCTCGGGTTTGCATACTCAAATTTTGGGTTCGAGTTTGACGACCCGCGTGACCCGACCTGATCATATTTCATAAAATTTGAAAAAATCCGACCAGACCCGTGAACACCCCTAATTAAAACTAAAAAGTACTTGTAGATTTTTTTTTTTTTTTCCCTAAAAGTAGAAAGTGTGTAAAGCCTTATAACCCTAGTCTTTTCAGAAATTAAACATGGGTGTATTACATACATTTTTCTGACGAATGCATGACAAGTGAATGCAATAGAACCATCAAAAGCTGGAAGGATAATCCCGTACAACATTAATAGATCTAAATGATTACTTGGCGACCAACAATTCTTTTGGTCCATATATTATTGTCAATTTTACATTTTATAGCATTAGACCACTAGACTAATTGGGCCACACATTCTTTCAATGGAACACTCAAGCACTTTGAGCACAAACAGCACTAGCCAGTTGCTCTCTTGCGCTCACTTAGTTCGCTGCAGGTAGGGATGTGCAATATCATACGGAATGTCAATGTCCGTATCCGTCTCGTTTAATTAACGATTACGAAAATCATTCTCTTATTTGCTTCTAATTAAGTATCACATTCCTATTTATATTGAGATTTTATCTCTATTTGAATTGAGATGTCAATACTCATATAATATTTATCCAACCAATAAGTATAAAAAATTATTTTTTTACGCGCCACATGGAGATTTTTGTCATCCCTAACTATAAGATTGGGCTATAAAAATAATCTATATCATCGTCCGCGCATTAAGACACCCACGCATAAAAGCCATTATACTTTTCTTTTATCTTCTCAATTGGGCAGACTTTTAGCTCAAGAAATGTTAGGAAAGGCATGTTAATAATTCAATAGGGAAAAAAAAAAGGAAAATAATAAGAAAGACATGCATGTTTCATTATATTATTTATCATCTTTAAAATAAAAATTGAAACCCTAGCTAATATTGAGAAAGCAATGAAAAAACAAAGTCATTAGTTTATGGTATATGCATACAAGAATTTAAGATAATGAAAAAATATCATGACAATTATCACAAGTGACTATGCATATATACATGCCAGCCGGGCCGCTCATGGGGCTAAGCGAGCGAGGCGCCAGCATGTGGCTCCTAAATATATTTTATTATAGCGACTAAAAAATTAATGGACAAAGGTCCCATATTTTTTATATTATAATAATATATTATTATTAAGAGCATCAAAACATGAAAAATAATAGAGTTCCGAGAATATTAGAACCGACCCTGCATATCAGTAATTTTAGGATCACAAATTCTTTGTACTAATTCTTTGTACTAACTATTTTATATAAATTGATATATATATATATATATATTAGATGAGAACATAAAATAAAATAAAGAGCTATCTAGTGCTTATAACCTTTTTTTTGTGTGGATAAAGATGGTGCTTATAACCTATTAATACTGTTATATTAAATCAAGTTGTAAAAAAAAGTTGATGGTTCTAACATTACTAATAAATAGATATGACAATCAGTGTAGACTGATCGAGACATTTCAACCCTAGTACTAGCTCGATTATGGATTCGAGATAAAAAAAAATCATCTTAAATCTCATACCGATTTTTAAATCTCAGACCATGCCGTCCGGGATCAAATAAAAAAAGTTGGATTTGAGATGAAAAATCATCCAGAATTCCAACCCGATTTTTTTGGATGAAAAATCGTGTAGAATCCTGATCCACAGTTCATGCACATATGCATATGCAGGTAGAGATAGAGAAATGAATTACTTGGCACCGGGTTTGGCCACGTTCTTGAAGACCCTCTGAGCAGAATTTCTAGCTTCCCATTCACTACTAATCTCGGATTCCGCCTTCCCAAAATAATCAACAGTCTGTGAAATCGTCGATAAACCTGAAGACTTGATGTAACTGACCAACCTCTTCATGCTCCATGCTGTTGCTGTCCCCTCCATACTCAGCTTCCTCAGCTTCTCCATGTCCATTTTCCTTGACCCCATTCTCTTCATTGACTTGTCCATTTTCCTCCCTTCCTTCCATTTCACTGGCAATGACTTAGATCCACTCAAATTAGGGTTAGGGTTAGGGTTAGGGTTAGGGTTTTCCTCCATTGGTGGGCCTGATAGTGTTTCCAATATGTAGTGATGGAACACACTCTCCTTCATTCTATCAAAGTAAGTGGTAACATGAAATGTTGATGCCAACACTTTGACTAAAGCAATCTTGATTAGCCAGATTGTTGCACCAAGTAACACAGCAACTAATCCTTGAAACACTTTCTTAAGCATCTTGTTTTTCTTATGAAGTTTTGCATTGAACATGCAAGTCCATGCAATAAGAACAAGACCTAACCAAATACAATTCCTGATGCTGTTTCTTAATCCATAAACAAAATAAAGTACTTTTTCTCTAAGCATGAAGTTTCTTTCAATTAACAAGACAGCAAATCCCATCACCCAAGTTGAAACAAGGCGGCCGCAGAAGGTTACCATTACCATTAAGCACCATTTCCATATCTCGATCCCCCATTTCTTAACAGGTTTTATGGTAATTAGCGAAGAGATCAGACTGGTCATGATTATGAAAAACATGACTAGTTCCACCAAGAGTCTCCAGTTGAATTTTCTCTTATTCTTTTTCCACTTCTTGGTTCCCATTTCTTCATCATCCTCATCATCCTGGAGCTCTTTGTCCCACTCATCATCTTCATCATCATCATCATCATCGTCCAGAAATGCTTCAACTTCATGGGATTCAGGGATTGTTTTGTTGGGGGCGGTGGCTGGATAGTTGAGCTCTTGTAATCGAGCTTTGGGTTTTGAGAAGCTGAGACGGTTTATGGTTTTTATTCTTCTAGGGTTTTGATGATGATCTGGAGCTGATGAGAAGCTGAGAGACTTTTTCTCTAAGGGTATGTTATGTTCCTTGAGCTCATCAATTTCAAGCATGGATGGGTGGTTATTAGGGTTTTGCTGGTCTATATAGAGAACCACATGATCAGCAGTTGCCATTTCTATCTCTCAAATCTCTTATTCTTGCAAGCTTGTTAGGTGCATTTTCTAGCATGCTCTTACTCTTTTATTTATAGGGAGTGAGCATAATTTCTGGGTTAAGTGCATGTTTAGTATGATTTCTCTATTAGCCGAAAGTGATTTTTAATCTAAAAAATTCTTTTTTGGATTTTTAATAATGTTAAGTTATACTTTGAGTATAGCTTTTCCTATTTTTATTTGAATTTTTAGGAAAAGAGGTTTTAAAACTTGTTTAAATAGTTGAATTGTGTAGAATACTCTTATGTTATTTCATTATATTATTTTATTCCTTTCATAAAACTATTGTAAAAATCTTATCCATTAAAATAATTTTATAATTTTAATAAAAAATCTCATTGACAATAAAAAAAACTATTTTTTTTTAAGTTTTACCACTTCGCACAGTTTGAGTACCATTAGCATCTCTAGAAAGCAGCCGAGTAATTTTTGAGTTAACTTTTAAGTATGATTTAAGAGCAATGATATACTTACACACATTTATCCCTAAAGTTTTTTCAACTCGCTCACTGTAGCTACAGTGAGCTACAATAACTCATTATAAGTGTGTGTAAGTATATAATTTTTGATGATTTAATGTTATATTGACCCTAAACCTACACTCCCCAAACCAAGAAGGAAAAAAAAGTTTTTGAAAAGATTATATATTAGAAACTTATTTACAAGACTTTCATGGTGGACACTGTGGCCAAAAAAAAAACAATGCGTTTGAAAATAAGAGAATATGGATCATGGATGGTGCTTTTGTAAGTGCCTCACTGATGATCAATGGAAAGGGACATAAAATCCCATGTGTTTATTATGGTGTGGTTTGCAGAAACTGCTTTTATAGTGAAGAAGAAAACGTACTGCAGAGAGAGGGAAAAGCAAAAAGTGAGCACTGAATCAATACTTAGGATATTAATTAAATTCGTGTGGAGTTCATATTAGATAGATTTTGAAAGTTGATTCAGTATTAAGTATAAACTCAATTCGAAAATTAATTCAGTATAAACTCAATTCAACCTTGAATCGTGATTGAAAAATCACACATGGGGTATTGGGGGTGTGTAATGGCCTCTGTTAATGGCCATATGATTCTTCACTAACACACCAACATTGCAAAATCAGAAAACATTACAAAATCACATATGGTGGAAATTCCAGTGAAATGTGGCCAACTCTGGCCATTCACGGGCGACCCTGAATTATCCTAAATTTTAAGAGGTTTAGGCGAGTTCTTAAAACGAGGCCATATCGATAATATAAAAGTTATTTTATATGTTTAAAAAAATGAATTTTCTTTAGATTTAGGTACCATAATTTTAGACTAAATTTTGGATCCAATCAACCGCTTATGTCGACTGTCTCCAGGCCCAGTGCCATTTCTTCTTGAACCGCAAATGGAAACCCCACAAGTTTTGGTGGAAAAGAGGCTATTTTTTTGGAAACGTTGGAAACCCTACCGCCAAACCACTCAACCTAAGCAGAGCATGTAAAATTCATGGTTGTCCCAAACTCTTACAAGAAATGCACATCTTGGACTCAAACTCAGTACCTGACAATCAAGTCCCAAACTCTTTTGCCACCAAGCCAAAAAAAAGGGCCATTATCAAGTTGATAATCATCAACTCAAGAGTCTTTGTAGAGTGTGATTTATTGAGCAACTGCAGCACAATTATAATAATTAAGCTAAATTACAGCAATGAACCATGTTTTCAAAACCAGACCAAACGACTAGTCGAACAGGGAACCGACAGCGAGTCTGATTCGGTTAATGGATAAAAACATATAAAAACTGGTGAATTGGACCGAATCAGTTCAATTTTCTTATTTTTAAAATCAAAAATTTAATATTTTTTTTATAATTTTTAATTAAATAAAACTATTTATGTAGACTGATTTTTTCGGAACGATTCAACCAGTCGAACCATTGACTCATTGAACCTTTAGGATCATCGGTTCGATCACCAGTCCGGTTACGAAAACACTGGCAATGACTAGGGGTGTGCAAATTTTTGGGTCAACCTGCAACCCGACCCGACCCGCGCAGGTTTCAAAAAAAATTAATGATTTTTTGGGTTAACCAGACTCGACCCGAAATTTACGAGTTGGGTCACGGGTTTGATATTAAAACCCGACCCGACACGATAATATTTTTATTATTTTTCTAATTTTTTTTTAAAATTTTTTTACTATTATTTCATTTATTTATTACTTTTGTTGTCTTGAAACTATATATATATGATAATTTTTGAGACATAAAATAACTAATATTTATATTTCAAAATAATTAATTCATTAAAAAGATTTTTATTTTTTTTTTGCCGACCTGATCGGGTTTCACCTCTCAAATTTCGGATTCGGATTTCCCGACCCGATCGGGTCTCACAAAATTCAAAAAAACTCGACCCGACCCATGAACATCCCTAGCAATGACATGTCAAGTGCAAGCCACTAGCCCACAATTGCATCTCCCTACGAAATGAAAGAGCCCATTAAGAAGATAACACATTTCGCCCACAAATGGTGTGGCTTTGTGGCAAATG
The DNA here is from genome assembly GCA_019454045.1 of Zanthoxylum bungeanum. NCBI lineage: Eukaryota > Viridiplantae > Streptophyta > Magnoliopsida > Sapindales > Rutaceae > Zanthoxylum > Zanthoxylum bungeanum. The sequence continues at coordinate 8,982 of SKCR01026794.1, read as the reverse complement.
ACTTAAGACTTGATTATCTTGTCATGGGTTCCAATAGTGCATTTCTTGTAAGAACCCGGAACAACCAGAGGTTTTATCTGTTCTGCTTAAATTTAGAGCGAGTGATTTGGTGGCAGAATTTCTAAAGTTTTTTTTTTAAAAAAAAAATAACACATTTCATATCAATGTTTAAATGTGGGCACTTATTTCCATCTATAATGACTAAGGACAGCCAGAGGCATTGTTTTTGTGCCTATGTCTTCCATGTCCAAACAAATTACTACCATGTAACATGCATGTGACCTCTCCACATCACCTGGCTCCTTATTGTTTCTGCAATAAAATTCCAATACTCTACAGCAATAGAAAATGAGATAATGATTTCAGATAGAACTCAATGTCATCAAAAGATTTATGTAACCGACCTCACATAATGGATGATATAATACATGTAGTGATTTAGCAAAATTGTACTTGAAGGACTTAAAAGAAATGATAAGATTCAAAAATCACTAGTTTCTTTACAATTTGTGGTCTCGTAGATGTATAAATCACATCAAATATATGAATTACATAGGGGCTTTACCAACTAAAAAGTGGGGCTTTTATTAAAAAAAATCTAAATCCAAAATAAAATGTCACATCCCAGTTTCCCAGGACGTGATTGACAGGAGACAACGTTACCATCTTCTTGAGCCTCAAGTCTTTTGTAATGTGTATGCATCACATGACTATTCATGACTTATACATGTCTAACATAACGTGGAGTATATCATGTCTTGTACTAAATGCTATACCTGCATGTATTGTCCTACTGAATTCTCTACTACATCTTAAACTTGACTTGACCTACCTATTTCTTGAAATATATTTGCCCTACCAAACATGCATCTCCTCATAAATTAAAAATAAACATGCATCATTACACATTGACTGCTCAAAATATAATCGTCCCAACTTGAATTACATAAATCATATACCAAAAATATCATGAATTATACGGTGACATAAACAGTCCCAATGGCCTGACATGACATAAGTATGCATAAGTGGACTATGATGACTCACTGCACCTGATGACTGCTAATCAGCGCAGCTGGTATCCACCGCCCCCCAAAAGCTCGTTCTCCACATGCTTACATGGAATGCCTGCAAAATTGAAAATGAAAAGAGTAAGTCGTACGAACGACTTAGTGAGTTTCATTCGTAAATTTACATAACGTGAATGAACATGATAGTATATTCATAAATAACTGAAAAATTCTATGTCAACCTGTATTATGAATCATACGTAAATTGAATGATTTACGACTGTATAACCTTGAAAACTGGAGCTTGAAAATGTGAAAAACATACAACTAAAAACATGTCATAACCGAGAAACCATTACATGACTAGTTAATGTCAACGTGATACTATCAATTGAAAATATGACTTGAGAATGTCAAATTAAACAAAAAAAATGTTTTCATGTCATACACTGAAAAAATAACTGAAAACTTCGTGTCGAATGAAAACGTGACATGACTAGAAGCATAAAACATGAAAACATGATTGTAAGCTATTAAAATATAAACATGAGCTGAAATTGAAATAAGTACTTGAAAACATAAACATGAACTGAGATCATAATCTTGAACTGAAAACTGTAACATGCTTGTAAACTGATTTTCATGAAAAACTCACTATCATCGTAATATGGGGGCGTAAAACTTACTTAGTGGGACATGACATCGCATAAGCAGGGGAACATGAATATGAATAAGCCTATGGGGGTGATCAGTGCCCCATGAGGCAACATGAGCATACCTAAGATGCTAAACATGAGGGGACAATATTTTACTGGTGGTTTGAAAATATTTTCATACTTGTTCTTATAAATCATTTTCTAAAACTTAACTAAAATTCATGAAGGAGAAGCGTAAATGAGAAGCATGACTTGAAAACTAATAAACATGATACATGAAGAACATGAACAATAAACTTGACATGTAGAAACATAAAAGTATGAAATAGGAACATGTATGCTGAAAACATAAATCGTGAACTTGAAACATGAAAACATGAACTGTAGATACATAAACATAATACATGAAAATATAAACGATGAACATGATATATGAAAATGTATTGTACATCATAATGCTTAGATTACAAAATAACTAACAGGGAGCTATTGGTCATGAACTGAAACATGAAATATGAGAGTTGATTTTATATAAACTGTGAACTGAAAATACATTACGTGACATCATAACTATAAAAATGCAGACATTTCATATGAAATCATATTCTTGATTTTTGTAAACACGTCGCATGAAAAACAAACGGAATACAGTAAATGTAAATCATAAAACATGATTTTATTTCACATAAACCATAAACTGAAAAGCATGATTATAAACTCAATTTTTTTTTAAAAAAAAAACATAAACTGAAAATATTGGATGAGACATGCATCATGCATTTGAACCATAAACATGACATGTGGATATTGTATCTGAAGATAATGAACATGAACCAAAACCTAAATTAAAAATTACATAAATCATAACTTGCTACCTATGTACATGAGATACAAACATGTAAACATGGATTAATAACATGAAAAACATAACTGACAACACATGAGTCATAAAAATGATTCATGTATTGGCTTATGCGTACAAGCTCATACAAGATTCATTACCTATTTTAGAATAGATATGAAATGAACATCGTGCGAATGGATTTCCTAACCAGTACTTCTACTATGAAGGTACATACAATTGAAGTCATAAACTATAGATATATTGGTATACTATAAACATGGTCTGAAAATTATAAACGTGAAACGTAACTGTAAGCAACACATGGAAAATATAAGTTGGAACTGTGAACATGAACATGGTATATGGGAAACATAACTACGAGCTTCTATACATAATACATAAAAAGCATGAAAACGTCGATTGAAAAACTCGTAAATATGTCATGCAAGCTGTGTTAGACAATTATGACTCATATCATCACTATTTGTAAAAGATATGTTGTTCTTTGTACAACTTAACTATGTGACAAATGAAATTTCTCTTTTATCATTTGTAATTGGATTACTTGGATATATAAATGATAAAAGTCCTTATGATTAGTTCCGGATTAATAAGATATGAGACAATATTAATCCACGAAAGGTTTAATCATTAAATATCTCTAGTCGTAGTATTATCGAGACTGGACATCGATAATGCAGAATAGACTAGTATTACACTTGTGCGCGTTATGAAAGCTTAACGACATAGTTCTCATATATTTAAGTATTGGATACTTGTGCAAGTGTGATAGGAGGTTCTGTTAGCCATTGGACAGGGAACAGCTTCGCTCTGGATAGACCCCTCGGAATCTCATTGGTAGTATGACTATGTGTCTATGGGAATCCGAATCAGGGTAGATGTATTTGGTCTTAACCTAACCTGGTGTTTCATATGCTTTGAGCATGTGGAGTCACAATCATGCGGATCCAGGTGATGGTCACTGGATTGATGTTAAGAACATCCTTAAGTATCTTAGATAAACTAAGGATGCTTTCTTAATCTATGGAGATGGAGAACTTGAGGTGACTAGGTTCACCGATGTAAGTTTCCAAACCGATAAAGACAACTATAAGTCGCAATAATGGTACATATTTTATTTGAACAACGGAGCAGTGAGCTGGAAACATTCCAAGCAAGATATTGTTGCTGATTCAACAACAAAAGCGGAATACATTACTGCGGCTGAGGCAGCAAAAGAATTATTTTTGGACTTATAAAATTCCTAATTGGTTAGGAATAGTTCTGTTACCAGCTGAGCTAGGCTACAGCGCAGGCTGAGGAATTATGGTCTCATCAATGATCCAAGTATGTACTTCGACCGTTTCATCTGATCCGTGAGATCATACATCGTGGCAATGTCAAGATTAAAAGATAATTTCAGATGATAACCTTGCATATCCGCTGACGAAAGCGATATCTCAGCATAAGTACGAGCGACCCGTACATAGTTCAGGTGTTAGACACTTGAGTGATTGACTATAGGCCAAGTGGGAGATTGTTGGACAATTATGACCCATAACATCACTATTTATAAAAGACATGATGTTCTTTGTACAAATTAACTATGTGACAAAGGAAATTACTCTTTTATCATTTGTAATTGGATTACTTGGATATATAAATGATAAAAGTCATTATGATTAGTTCCGGATTAATAAAATATGAGACAATATTAATCCACGAAAGGTTTAATCATTAAGTTTCGGATTAATAAGATATGTACGCCTCTTCTGGGTATACTGAGAATCGTAGTGTGTTGGGTGTGATGTCAAGATGGAAGTATCACTTCAGTCATATGGAGATGATGATCACGCAGGGATACAGAACTGGTACTCTTAAATACTGCAGCTATCGGGATAGTATGACTATGTCATGATTATCCGATTACAGAGAGTAGTTGTTAGTGATCCGATATATGCTTCGTATGGGGCAGACACAATTCTAGCCATAGGCCTAGCATGTGACATCTGATACTGGATCGTAATCCGAAATACTTTGTATACTACGCCTGATAAAGATTGTATATTCTTCGTTGAATATTTCTGGAGAATTGGGTATGCACAATGTTTTGCTAGAAGCCAACCATGTCTTGTAAATCGGTAAGAATGTGGTACCGGGTAGGCACGTGTTCGGATAGTCCGATAACCGTATTTACTGTCAATATATCCAGGGATCTCTTGGGTCGCTTCTCAAAGAGTCACCGATGACATTTGACTCGAACAAAATTAATCTGGGATTAATTATGAGAGAGAAAAATTAATCTGTGATTAATTACGGCAAGAATTAATCTGGGATTAATTATCAGAGAAAGAATTAATTTGAGATTAATTGCATCGAGAATTTATCTGGGATTAAATTCATCGAGAAGAGAGAACGCGATTAATTTGGAATTAATCGGCAAAGAAAATTTAATAGTGAAATTGGATTTTACTATTTAATTTATTTATTTGGGCTAAAATAATATATTGGATATATTAACTGAAATCGGATTTCAACACAGAATTAAAATTGGATTTTAATTCAAGTGAACGAATTAATTTGGAATTAATTCGTAAGCGAGTTCCGTAATAATTTTGCTAGGCATTATTATTTAATTAAATTAGATTTAATTACGTTGCGACGAAAAATTCGTTTAATTGGATTAAACGAAACCGAGCCCGAAGTGTGTTGTCTAATCCGACTTGAATTTTAAATTTAAGTGGTGGGACCCACTACCTCACATCAATGGTCAATCCATTTGATGGAAGTTGTTGGGAACCATAATTGATTTTTTTAATAACACACACCTACCAAGTCCACTTTAATATATATATATGTTTGTTTTTGGAAAACAAGTGGTGGAACTATTCATCATCTTCCTACTTCTCTCCTTGGCCGATTGTTATACCCTTTGGAATGGAAATTTTTTCTTTCAAAAATTTATTTTTGCTAGCACATAAGGAGTCAACTTAAGGTGATAGGGAAACTCACCCATGAGTTTTGAACAACAAAGAAAGCTTGGAGCTTCTGAAATATAAAGAAAAAGTCTTGAAACTCATCCGGTCAATGTGAGTATTTCTGCAACTCTCTTTGATTTATTCACACACAAATCATCTTAGTGATCTTGTGGCACGTGTAGGACACATACAAGCTGAAAGCGTAAGCTGTAGGATTGTAGCATGAAAAATAATCCATATCCATGACTTATGGAAAATATTACTTGAAATCGTTAAACATGCAAACATAATGAATGAAAAACGTAAACTGAAATGTATGCTGAAAACACACATAGAATACATGAGATGAAATCACAAACTTGATAACATGAATTAAAGAAATAAACGAATACATATACCGAATACATAGACTGAAAACATAGTTGAATTTTTAAACTGAATACTTGAACTAAAACATGAGACATAAAACGTAAATTGTATAGCATATATTGAAAAAAAATAAGCATATCGTAAATGTAAATAACTTGAAAACGTAAAAATCTAAAAACGGAAGTAGCATTCGCTCACAGAACTGATGCCCAAGTGCTGACATGCTCGGATGGAACCACACGAATCCCCTACCTGGAGTCTATAAAACACGTGTCCAAACACGATTAATGTACTTGAACACTATGATGATATACATGCGTGTGAATATTGCAATGCATGTGATTATGCTGATGCGATAGCTTAAGACGTTTTCTTACATCCTAAGCTATTCGAGACATCACCTACGAACCTAAATGTGCGTGTAAATGATACATGCATGCTAAGCTATCTCAATCATGTAATATGACTTGAATATCATTATGTTTATTTATCAAACACATTCTAACTGTTTCGCGACATAGCACTTGCATGCATCAACTGTCGTATTCGGCGACAATACACTAAAACGACATCGTATAAGCTACCAACATATGTCGTGCTACAATCCATACTACTCACAACATCAATACATTAACATTAACACTAACATTAACATCAACATTAACCTTACTCACATAAAGACATTTCATAATTTCCTTCAAATTAGGTTTTCTTTTTCTTCCCCCAAGGTTCGGCCAAAGACCCAAAAATTCAACTTAAAAGATTTAATCAAATCATGCAATTCCCATAGTATAAAAAATCTATTTAAGCATGAATAACGACAAAAAAAATATTAATTTCACAAGATTTCATGATTTTCACACGGGTCAAATTCAAGAACTCAACTTTTTCAGCTTAAGCTATCATGAAATTCTATTTCTCAACATAAAATCAAAGGTAATGGGTAAGGAACGAACTTGGCTAGATTGATATCAAAAATTTTGGTGGTTACATGTAGGTGTGTGACCGAGAGTTCCAAAGGCAAAAAAAAAAAGGGGGGCTAAGTTTGTTGTTGTTTTTGCTTTCCTTCGAGGGAGAGAAAAGTGGAGAAGAAGAATAATGCCAAAAACGTGAGCCACATGTGGTTTCTTTTTATAATTTTCGTACAGTGCAGACCCATTGGAAAAATAATTGATATTGACTTATTTCTAGTCAAAAATTGGAAAAATATTTAACACGTAAGTTGTAGATTTGTGTATAAGTTTTCCTAACGGTGTCAAAATAACTAAAAACACTACAAGAATTATGGCTTTTAGCGTCGAATATTTTTCGACGCTATAGTATTACTTTTAGCGTCGAAATTGAAATTCGACGCTAAATGTCATATTTTTAGCGACGAAAATAAATTTCGACGTCAAGTATTCAAATTTTAGCGTCGAAAATATTTTTCGACGCTAAAAGTAATACTATAGCGTCGAAAAATATTCGACGCTAAATAATTTTACTATCCCAATAATTTTTTGCGCCAAATGTTAAACTTTTAGCGTCAAAAATATTCGTCAACGCCAAAAGTTAGACATTTAGCGTCGACTATATAGCGTCGCTAAAGATTTATGAAGATTCTAATCTACCGATAATCCTTTAATTTTTAGCGTCTAAATTTATGTCGACGCTAAATTTCGGACATTTAGCATCGAAATTGTTGTTTCAATGCTAAAAACGACAACAATTAGCGTCGAATATTCAATTTCGACGCTAAAAATAAAAACAATTAGCGTCGAATTTATTATTTTGACGCTAAATATAGATTAAAATGCAGAATGCCACCAACCATTCTCCCCCTCTGTTTTTTCTCTCTTTCTCTTCATTTTCATCCTCTGAAACCTGAGAATTTCTCTTCTACAAGCCTCACAAATCTCCTAAAAATTTTCAATAAAATTGTAATCAATTTCCGATAAGGTAAATCTTCTGTCATATTTCTTTATTATTTTCAATTTTTATGATTATATATGTTGTTTATATGCTTTTTGTTAGTGATTTATGATTCATATATGTAGAGTAAGTTAATTAATTAACAAAATAGAATTTTTCTGTAAACTATTTAATTTATCAACCAAATATATATATGTATATGCTTAAATAAATTATTAATGAATTAGTAATGTTGATTACTGTAATATGATATCTAATAATTATATTATTATATTTAGGTATTCTGCTGAAATGGATAGAAATTGGATGAGCTCGCTGGATAGATTGAGTGTTGAATATCGTAATGGAGTGTATGAGTTTATGGAAGTCGCAAAGCAACACATTGATGCAGAAGGTCGTGTTCGTTGTCCATGTACAAATTGTTTGAATAGGAAAAGAAAGCGGTTAGATGAAGTTCATAATCATTTATACATGCCAGGAATATCACCAACTTACCGTACGTGGATTTATCACGGTGAGCAGTATCATTCTCAGTCACGGTTTATTGATTCTGGCGAAGGGAGCAGTAGTTACAATCAACCTGCAAACGATGAGATAACCGATATATGCTTGGGTGTGTGGTAGCCGAATTTGATGTTAGAGGAAGCCTTATTGTGTGTTGATGAAGATTGTATTATGTTATGTAGAAATGGGTGTGGCCGAATGGGTTGAAAGATTGGTAATGGTTTGGATTATGCCCAGAACAGTAGCAATTTACTGCTGTTCTGGGCAGAACAGCAGCAATATGCTGATGTTCTGCCCGAAATAGCAATAGCAGCGGAAAAAAATGGGTTTCTAATGAAAATTATATATGTTTTAAAGACAATTAGGTATTAAATTTTACAGTATAGTGCATAATATATTATAAGTTGGGGAAACATGAATAAAAAAACTGGAGTCAACAACGAAAACACAAGGTTATACTGATCATTTGAATTGTCGTCTGTTTTGGTTGTTTTTGATGATTTTATAGCACTTAAGTTTGTGTGAAGTATGGCAACGTAGCGGGATTTTCTGCAGAATTTTGTGTTTCGAATTCATTGAAAGTATGGTGGTGTTGTGTTTGTGACATAAGCTTTTGTTTTGTTTCTGGTGAATGTAGGAGCAACAATCTAGACTGTTAGATTATGTTTTTTATTTGGATAAACTAGATTGTGAATGCATGTAGAGTTATC